>JAZKJV010009412.1:0-71095 GCA_037367405.1 Ottelia alismoides
TATAGCTACAGGATCGAACACAAGGAGCACGAGCGAAGCCTATGAAGTAGTCAAGAATCAGAAAATAAAAAGCATCTTTTTTGTGGTTTTTAATTTGCATTTTTTTATATTTTCTAATAAGGAAACAAATCAAAAGATAAAGAAAATCAAACTTAAACCATTTTTATTAAGACTAAAATGCTCAGAAATTAGAAATAAAAATATTTTTATATTTTTAAAATATGCAAGTATTTTTGGTGGTTTTATGGAATTTTTTAGTTTTTTAGATAATTTTCTAAAAATGAAAGAAATGAAATCAGGGAAACCGATGCACAGTCAGGACAAAAATACAAGTTAAAAATATTTAAAATGTCTTAATGTCCTAGATAGCAATTTTATACCAAAACAAATAAAATTATCTACCTACAGAAACTGAAATTTTATTTTTTTTATTGTTTTAGAATATTTTAGAAATTTTATAAAATTTTTGGCTTTTTATGATTTTTAAGGTTTTATAAAAGATAATGGAACAAAAATTATACTGGAGTGAAAAGAAACTAAAACAAACATATGGGAATTTTTATAGAATTTTTGAGGGTATTCTTATATTTTTGGTATTTTATAAAATAGACAGACATGTTTTAGGGGTTTTTCGATTTTTAGAAAATATCAAATAAAATCAAATCGAGTCACAAAAATTACCAAAAATATTATACATTAGCAGGAGCTAATGGTAATTTTTAAGGAATTTTTGAAGTAGATTTTATAATTATTTGATCTAAAACAAATCACACAGGCTATAGGGTCCTATCTGCAAATATTCTAAGTTTCCAGACTAAACAATAACACATACAAAAAGTCCAGGGGCATCAATGCAAAAAGACCATGAAATTAACACGCATGTCAATTAACCACACATAGGGGCATAAATGCAAATATAGAAAACATTTCATTCAACCAGTAACCATCAGAAAATACAAGATAAAGCATGCAAAAACACCACCAGGTACGTGGTCGTGCACGTGTTTTCAGACTCGTGGACTAAAGTACAAATACTGGAAACATTAGGGTCTAATATGCAAAAAGGTCAAACTACAACTTTATTTAACAAACTAGAAAATAAAGCATGAAAAACACAGGGAAAGAAATGCAATATACCCTCAGTAGGCGTGTGCGCTGCGTGTGAGAGAACACGTGGCGGACGCTGAAGGCACGTGAATGTACGACTCAGATCCTATGCGATGTCAGATATAATGCCTCAGGTGCTGTCGGGGACGTGGGGCTCTAATGCGTCAGGTGTCAGATCTAACGACCCAGAAAGCTGCGATGGTCGGCGATGAGATCTGATCTGGTGGATAAATGTTGATCCGACGGCGCTGAAGAGGTTTGGAAGAACAGGGCCGAGGTGAACTTCACCAGATCCTAGGATGGCGTCCTTGGCTTTGATGATCGATCGAGAAGCTCAGGATCAATCATGGAGGTCCTCCGCGTCGACTGGACGGGTCCAATGGGAGAGCTGATGGTCGGATGATCGTGGGGGTGAAGGTGGACCTGGGGCTCTCCGGCGAACTATCTGGTGGATGGAATTGGGGCTCCCAGCGTGCGCAAACTCCTACGAAGTGAAGCTCGACTCAGGGCGAAGCTCCGATCGGGGGTTATTCGAGCAAAAATAGAAGGAAATGAGGTGGGGCGAGGTTCGATCTCCAACGAAGGTGATAGAGGAGATCTGGTCCTTATATCGAACTAAGGACGAGACTAAGGGTGATCAGGTTGCGGTGCAAGGTGGAGCATGCATCGGGGGTTCGATCGGAGCGGATGGATGTGGATATCGGTGCTCCAACCAGCTAATCGGAGCAGATGAACGTGCGGCGGCGGTGAATGAAATGGATGAATCAAACAAGGGAATGGACGAGGGATAAACAATACATGGAGGAGGGAATGCAATCCTAAGCTCCAGGCGGAGGTGGTCGGCGAGGTTTTGGCCTCAACTTAGTTGTGGAAGGCCGGGAGGCTGAACGCGGCGGCGGTCGCCAGCCATGTAGCTGAGTAGCGTGGCTGCTCCTCCAAACTTTTATCTGAAGGGACCCTCAGGAAGCTATCACTCAATCAGAGGTGGCTAGGGATGAAGGGAGGCGCGAAGGCATGAGCTACTGCTCCTGGGAGGTGGAGAAGAGGATTTAAAGGGTTCCCAGGAGGCTGGAGGATTCGGGCGAAGGCATGCAACCTAGGAAGATATGTGCCTTCCTAGGGATCCGCGAGGGTCTTGGATCCAAGGAGAGGCCACAGGCAAAGAATCGGGGTGAGGGGATGCATGATCCGACTGGGAAAATTAGAAGAAATCGGTCCAGCAACGATGATCGGGTCGGGTCAAGCCTAGAAGAGGGCGTTGAGCGGGTCAATAAAATGACGTGGACCAATCAGATAATTAGAATGTACAAAATACTTACAAATGCAATAAAAATAATAAACGGTTTTAAATCAAAAAATGTATAAAATGAAAATATTTGTTATTTGTCAAACTATTTTTCTGTGATTTTTTTTATTTTTATGAAAAATAAATTAATCTTTACACAATATAGTGTATTATATTTAGGTATAATATACCTATGTATTTTGTATAATTATTTTTATACTTTTATTTTAACATAAATACCCTACTTTTTATATTTTATTTATTTACAACATAATTTTTGAAGTATAAAATAATTTTTATTTTATTTTTTTACACTTTTCTAATAAATAGATAGTAAGACATATATACATGTATTTTGCACAAGTAAGGAGAATTTTATTTTTATTTTTATTTTATTTTTTATAATTTTTGTTTTATTTTTGGGATTATATGCAAGGAGGTAAAAAGATTATTTTATTTTGATTTTGTCAAAAATAATTATTTACATATATAAATAATAATAATATACAATATAGAGTAAGCTCTATCTCTCTCTACTTGTTTTATTTGGCGATCAGGTCAATGCTTGACCTTCTCTTGGGGTTAGGGTCACTCTATATTTATTCTAAATTCCTTCTTCCTTTTTTTCCTTTGTTCTTTTATTTTTATATAAACACATGCTAATTATGCAATATTAACAAATGCATGCATAATGCTAACTTATTGTATATTTATTTATTTACATGATTCTTTGCCAAGATAAATAGCTAAAATAAAAGAATAAAGAGTGAGAATCAGGGATTCATCACCCCCTATACTTTACCTTTGCTAGTCCCTTAGCAAATACTTATTTGAAAAAGAAGTAAAAAGAGAAAGAAAAGAAAAAGAAGGAGAATCAAGGTTGATTATTAAACTTGTCTTCATTAAATTGGAGTATGGAGCTCGGTCAGACCTTTGGATTATTAATTTGTCGGAACCTTATTTGGACCTAGGTTTAAGGCTCAACAACCTCTAAGTTCCACTAATCTATGGTCAAGACTCCTCAATAATCCAGATTAGAACAAGTCCACATACACAGACCATGAATCTTTTCTTGTACTATGTAAGTGATATGTAGCTCCCCACCTCAGAAATGACAAGGCAATAGCCTCCCTCAATAAGGTAACTCTAATGCCCTAGTCTGGCAGCTCTTTCCTCGAGGAACAGGGTATTTCCTTCTAGGTTCAAGTTCAACCGGCTCAAGAAGAGGGGAAAGAAGAGAATGGACCGTGGCTAGTGTAGTCGCGCATCCCTGGGAGCCCAACCAGTGTAGCTAAGTCTCCCGCTGCAAGCTTCATGAGATGAGAATGGGTAACATAAGCTTTGCTTTATTTGGCTATATATACTCCGACAGATATTTCATTTCTATTAGACCCGACACTTTTTTGGAGTTTTTCTTTCTTTTGCACATTTTTTTCGATGTGCATATGTACAACATATCTAAATGGTGTAGCATATATACATAAGGAATTTTTCCTCTTGAGCCAGTAGACTATCCCTCTTTTGAAGCATTATTGCAACCCACAACTCCTATCTTTAGACCTCAACACCACCAGACCAAGTTGAGGTCCACTTCCTTCCCTAAGAGAAGATGAGAGGTTCCGCCTAGAAGTACTACCCTCGTATGCTACCCCAAGCCAAAGGAAACTGCCTCCTCACCACCTCATCCGTAGAGAGCTATGTGTAAGGCGTTGGTGCAAGTAAAGCCATTGTCTGTGAGAGTCATGTGTGCGTTGTTAAATGTTCTACTTAGGCTCATCAAGATGACATGTGATCATAGCCTAGTGGACTCAAAGAATTAAGTCACCAATGGACCTGAAAAGTCTCAACCCTAAATCCTATAAGGTTCCTCTTAGAATTATCTAGATTAGGTCTTAACCAAGCTCCATTTTCCAGTTTAGTTCCAGACTAGTTTAAATGTCAACTATGATTCAGAAGAATGTACAAGTATATACAAAAATCTTTTTATGCAAAATTTTTGAAAATGTGCAAAATTTTGAAAATATTTGAATGTATGCATGGATATAGAAGTTTTGCAACCTATTTACAAACATTTACAGAAAGGTTTTTGCAAACTTTTATTTTTCAAACATTTTACAAAAAATTTGTACTATATTCATAGTTTTGATACCAAAAATATTTACAAACTTTTCACAAACAAAATATTTTTACAAATATTTGTACAAAAATATTTTTTATAAATAGCTACGTATGTGCAAGAAAGAATTTTATGTGCATGAAATTTTTTTAAAATTTTACGATTTTTAGTAGTTCATTTTTAGCCATTTTATTTATTAACACACTCCCAAAAAGTACGAGATATGGCTAAAGTATATATGTAATATATACGGCACCCCCTATACTTAGCTCGAACGATGTCCTCAGAGTGAACCAAGAGCGATGAAGAAGAAGACATAACTCATGCTTAGCATAGGGAAGTGAAAAGGAATGCTATACTACAACAACGAATCAAAGAATAGAATGAAGAGGGCTCCATGTTTCCCACTATACTTAGGATCAAGTAATCCTAAGTATAACAAACTGTGTACAAAGGGAAAACCTGAGTTAAAGGATGTACAAGGGTTACCTCCCCTATACTTAGGGTAAAATATCCCTAAGTATAGGCAGCAAAACAGAGGTAAAAAGAATCAAAAGAATAATCAAGAATCTGGCACCCCCTATACTTAGAGTAAAGTGCACCCTAAGTATAACATAATCACAAGATGCAGATGGGGTGTTAGACTAAAGAATGAGATGATATGGACATCTAGATCTATATAGGGCGGAAGACAGTGATAATCAAGCACGAGATGCAACTGATGTGAGTCAAAGACCACATCTCATGCAAAATGAATCGGGGTGACATCAACGATCAACGGCTCATGATCTAGATATGTTTTGAGGCGTTGACCGTTAACACGAAAGTTGGACTCAGGTGACATCTCAGATATGTTTATACTACCATTGTCATGCACCTTTCAGACCAGGTATGGTCCTTTCCACTTACTCTATAATTTCCCTGGAAATAATCTAAGCTTGTGATGAATCCACATTTCATCATCTTTATTCTATCATTTTGGCACCAAAAACCCTAGCAAATGCCTGTAAATAGCATTAAAATCATCATCTTAGAATTCATGCATGTGCATCATATGAGTGTATAAAATACTGTAATCAAAGCCAAAATTATAGAATAAATAAAGAAAAGAAAAAGAATAAAATATTGTAAATATTTTATGACCCGAAACCCCGAGACCTAGGCATCTTGATGAATAGGTCGACAAGGAATAAAGTAGGGGGAGATAAGGGCCAAAATACAGATGAAATACCTATACATTTTATTCACTCTTTATTCATTTTGGGACCTATTTTTGGTTCCACTTTTTATACATCAAATAAAGAAACTTTGTACATGAAAGTTGTAGATAATAAAATAAAGAAAAATGCAAAATTTATTTCACAGAAAAATAATGTACAGATAAAAAGTTATGGTCTGAATAAGAATCCAGAATCCCAACTTCCCAGACCCGTATCTCACAAATAAAAACTCCAAATGCAGCATACACACCTTTAATGGCGGTGGTTTCGCATTTGGCGGAGCTACGGTTTGAAAGTTGAGTTTTGGACCCACCTTGTATACTTGTACTGAATAAAATATTCAATTTATTCTCTATTCATTACTTTTGTATTTTTATATTTTTATAATTCTGTAAATATTACTTATAATAAATATGTATATTAAAATTAGAATAAAAATGCAAAGAAAATACAAAATAAAAATACTTGTTTATAGAATACATAGGTACCCTACCTATATGTATACCTATACTTTTTATACTTATATTTTATTTAATATACCAAACATATCAGAAAAATTAAATAAAAATATACTTGTGTAGATAAAAGTATCTTATAATTTTATAAAATAATAAATAAAAATAATAAAAATTAAAATACACAAAATAAAAATAAAAGGATACAATATATAGATAATATACCTATATAGGGCTAAAAAGTAAACTTGTAAAAATATAACTCATAAAAATAATTAAAAATCGGAATAAAATACTAGATAAAATTCTAAACATTTTTTATTTTATCACCTAATTAAAATAATACCATTTACTATTTTAAAATGATTTTAGAAATCTTTTTCTCCAGGTTTTTTCTGGTAGGTCCACGTGGACCAACCAGGGGGCTAGGAGAGTTGACCTCGGTCAACTCTCTGCCCAACACCTGGGTTGTGTCAGAGATATGTTTTGACCCAACTTCTCCCTTTTTTCGAGGACATCCCTTTCACCCTTTGGTGATGGTGTCTTCTGGACATCTCTTCCCCTATCATCCCTCAAACTCGCCCATAGCTTTCCTTGGGCATTGGACCTCTGACGCGCCTCGTGCACCTCGTCGAAGGAGCCCACTCGGCCAACCTTTCAAAAACAACCCAAAACTCCGATTTCCATTTTGAACCCTCTTGGACCATCCATCCTCCTCCCTTTCGTGCTCTTCGGGTAGCCGGAGGTGACAGCTCCATCGCTCTGCCGCTAGGCGAGTCGAGGAAGGCTCGAGGCGTCTCCACCACATCCGCCAATCGCCGGCGTCGAGGTACCTTCTCCCTCTGGCTCCGTCCATCGAGTCAACCCCATATCCCTCATTTTTGTTCGCATTTTGTTCGCCGTAGTCTAAGGTTCGAAAGCCCTCAAAAATTTCTTAGTTCCATCAATCGAACCAATCAAACCGACCATCTCGCCGCAGCGCAACTCCGGCCGAGCTCCACCCCTTCGTTCAGTGCCACCTCTTCGCCACCGCGGGGTCCAGGCAATTTGCCTTGGACCCTCTCATCTTGTTTTGCAGGTTAACGCTCATTTAATCGCACCTGGGTGCAATTTTGAGCATCGCCGGACCTCGGCCGAGCTTCCCAGCTCCGCCGCCTTCACCAGCGAGCCTCGGCTGTCGCCGAGGTATTTTGACGCCCCCAGGAGTTAGAGGGCTAGAGGAGGCTCCAGCCGCATTTTGAAGCCAAGAAGACCGCCGGAGACGGAGCGTTACCTTGGAGAACTTTGGCTCGCCGGAGTTCATCGTGGTTCTTGCCCCGACCTTCGCCACCGTTGGATCGAGGCGGAGTCCCAGATCGCGCATCGACCGTCAGATCGTCCGAGCCCAGCCACCGTTGGATCTCATGCTGAGATCTAATCTCAGACGTCGAAGCGAAGCGTCATCGGCCGTCCCCAACGCGCCACGTGCCTAAGTGGCTTCTTCATCGCCGTTGGATCGCGCGCCGAGGGTATTTTGCATCTACACCCTCGTGCATTTTGTATTTAAAGTTTAGTCCTAAAACTTTCATCTGTAGTGTAATGTTTTTGTAATATTTGCGAAGAGACCCTCAGGCTTCTAACATTCACATATAGGTCCCCTGCCACGTCACCTCACGTGACCAGTTCACGTGAGGTGTGGGCATTTTGCCAGGGTACCCTTGGTCTTTGTCTTATTTCTTTTCAGTACCAAAACTTTCATATCACGTGTTATATTTTTGAAAAATTGCAAGATAGCCCCCATGATTTTTGAATATTACATTTTGGTCCTCGCCAGGCGCGTGCAAGCCACGCGCCCTGGTGGGAAAATTGCTAGGATACCCAGGCGGGTTTTGTAATTGACTTTTGGTGCTATAAATTAAATAGTCAGTTCAAACTTTTGTGGAAATTTTGCATGTACCCCCTGGATGTTTGAGAAATTGCATATCTACCCCTGCCAGGCCTGTTAATTGTTTGGATGCATGTGTTAATTATTTAAATTATCATTTTCAGTCCAAAAATTCCACAAAAATAGGCTTAAGATTCTGGATGCGTGTACTTTGTCGCCATGTTTTTAGTTTTTGATTTTCTTTTATTTTTATATTTATTAAAAATCAAAAAAATGGTTTTTATTCACTGTCTAGCTTAGAAAATACCAAAAAAATATTAAAATACCTCTAAAAATTCCAAAAAAAATCCCTGGTGTCTATTTTACTATATTCTAGTGTCAATCCAAAAAACTAAAAATCTCAAAAGAAAAACACTAAAAATTTAAAAACACTCAAAAACTTCAAAAAATATATATAATAAAAAAAACTCCAAAAAATACAAATTCAGGTCCTATTTGTTCTTATTCTATTCTCTTTGCTTGAAAATTAGTGTGAAAAATTTTGGTTACTGTTTGCTAATTTTAATTCCCATTTTACTCACAGCCAGCACATATTTCACTGTTTTCTATTATTTCCTTATTTAAAAATACCAAAAACACTTTGAAAATCCCCAAAAATCACAAAAACAGTACAAAATCTAAAAATATCAAAAACATTTTATTTCTGAATTTTTGGTTATTTTTGCATATTTTTATAAATACTTTAGCTTGTCTTTTATTACATTGTCCCTATTTTCCAATATTGAAAAAGAATTAAAAAATATATATAATATAAAATTATAAAAATCATAAAATTAAAAATCAAATACAAAATTAAAAATTAAATAAAAAAATTAAAAATTAAAAACCCACAAAAATTCCTTTTATTGCTTGCTTAGTGTAGACATCACACACACTCACTTGTGCACAATTGTTTGAATTACCCTGTTTGCTCCCTGTGTTCGAACTCTCTGCATACTTGCCCTTTACATCATTTGTGCAGAGTTAAAAATAAATTTTAACTCCACATTGTTTCTAATTTATTGATATTTAGTGTGGGTTAATTGTTGATTAATTTCAGAGTTGATTGGTCGACACTTCGACTGTGTTCCCGCCTTGTGTGGAACATAAGACCGATCGATTTCCGAGATTATCAGCCTGGCATCAAATAACCATACTCTTTGATATGGCTCAAACTGCTTATGGCTAATGTGAGAATCATGCCATATCTTTACTCGCTCCTTATAATATTGGCTGCTTGAAAAGGTTGTATCTCTAAGCTCCTCTAGGGCTGCCAATTCTGCCTTCCTTTGATCACCGATACTCACTGGATCCAATAATATATCAGTGACAGTCCAAAGTGACTTATGCTTGATCTAAACAGGTAAATGGCAGGGCTTGCCATAAACAAGACGAAAGGGAGATGCACCCAAAGGAGCTTGAAGGAAGTCCGATATGCCTACAAGATCGATTCCAAAAGCTGTGACCAATCCTTTCGATTTGGGCGGACTATCTTCTGCAATATCATCTTGATCTTCATATTCGATACTTCAGCAAAATCATTGGTCTAAGGATGATATGGAGTGGCTACTCAATGGTCTATGTTGAACTCGTTAACAAGGGCCTTTATCTTGTCGTTGATAAAATGAGACCCCTCTTCAGATATCAACACTCTAGGCACCCCGAACCGTGAAATGACATTCTTCCTCAAAAATTTGAAAACAGTCTTAGCATCTGCGGTTCGGGCGGGAATAGTCTCAACCCAACGACTCACATAATCAACAGCCAACAGAATGTCCTCGAATCCCTAACACTTAGGGAATGGACCCATGAAATCGATGCCTCAAGAGTCAAAAACCTCACAGAAGTGAATGTGTTGCATCAGCATCATATCACGTTGTCCACAAGTGCCCATCCTCTGACAGTCAGTACACCTCTTCACGAATTCATCAGAATCCTTGAAGAGGGTAGGCCACCATAGGCCAGATTGGAGCACTTTCTGTGATGTTCTCCTCCCAGAATGATGTCATCCTGCCTCAAGCTTGTGGCAGTATGTGAGAATGTTGTGGTGCTCCTCCTGAGGAATGCACCGACGCCAGATGCTATCCCCTCCTTCATGATAAAGGATGGGATCCTCCCAATGGTAAGACTTGTCCTTCGCAAGGGAGGTCTCAAGTCGCTGTCTGGGCCAACCTTGTGGAACTTTCTTGGCAACAAGATAGTTCACAATGTCAGCGTACCACGGGAGCGAGGCGATAGCAAGGATCACCTCATCTGGGAAGGTCTCTGAAATGGGATCAGTCTTCTCAGATTCCTCAAGATTCTCTAATCGAGAGAGATGATCTGCCACCACATTCTTGACTCCAGGTTTATCCTTAATCTCAATGTCAAACTCCTGAAGTAGAAGGATCCATCTAGTCATTCTCTCTTTGGCATCCTTCTTTACCATGAGGTATCTGATGACGGTATGATCAGTAAAGATAATCACTTTGGATCCAATAATATATGATCAAAATTTATCCAAGGCAAAGACTATAGATAGCATCTCTTTCTCCGTGACGGTGTAGTTCCGTTGCGCGATATCGAATGTATGGCTAGCATAGTGAATGGCAAATGGAATTCCATCCCTCCTCTATCCTAGCACGGCCCCTACGGCAAAATCGGAGGCATCCATCATGATCTCGAATGGGAGAGACCAATCAGGTGGCTGTAGGACAGGAGCCTCAACAACTAGGCTCTTGAGAGTCTCAAATGATGCAAGACACTTATCACCTACAATGAACTCGGTGTCTTTTATCAGCAAATCAGTCAACGGTTGGGCAATCCTGCTGAACTCATGAATGAACCGTCAGTAGAAATCGACATGCCCTAGAAAAGACCGTAATTATCGCAAGTTGGACGGTGGATTGAGTTTCCTAATGATATCCACCTTGGTCGGATCAACCTCCATGCCCCAGTTGGAGATGATATGACCAAGCACCATCCCCTGAGTCACCATGAAGTGACTCTTCTCCTAGGATAAAACAAGATGAACCTCAATGCAATGCTGAAGGATGCGGTCTAGGCAGCCAAGATAAGCATCAAACCCATCGTCATAGACCAAAAAGTCATCCATAAAGACCTCTAAACAGTCACCCACCATGTCCGAGAAAATAGACAACATGCACCTTTGGAATGTAGTCAGCGTGTTACATAGACCAAAGGGGCATCTGTCTGTAAGCATAAGTCCCAAACAGACATGTGAATATCGTCTTGTCCTAGTCTTCGTTCACAATGGCCACCTGATTGTAGCCGGAGTACCCGTCAAGAAAGTAGTAGTGACTCTTCCTAGATAGCCTCTCTATAATCTGATTAATACAAGGCAGCGGGAAATGATCCTTCTTGGTGGCCTGATTCAATCATCTGTATTCCACACAAACCCTCCAAGAAGTGGGTACCCGGGTAGCTATTTCCTCTCCAGACTCGCTCACAACTGTAGTGATGCCCATCTTCTTGGGAACCACGTGTAATGGACTAACCCACTTGGAGTCAGAGATGGGGTTTAGATAAAATCGACTCTCCACCATTTTGAAATCTCCTTCATGACTACCTCTCGAAGATTCAGGTTCAGCCATCGTTGGAACTCACGCGATGGATTGGTGTCCTCTTCGAGATAGATATGGTGGGAGCACAGGGCCGGACTTATCCCCTGGAGATCAGCTATGCTCCATCCTATTGCCATACGGTTCTTTTCAAGAATCTCAATCAAGCGAGATTCTTGCTCTCCAGTCAAATCTGCTAAGATAATGACTAGGTACATCCCATGCTCACCCGCAAGGAATCTATACTTCAGCGACTATGGCAAAGGCTTCAATTCTGGACAACTGGGAGCAGGCAAATCTGGCTTCTAAAATGTATGAGTGAATGCAACCAGGTCTGTATGTGATAACTCTCGTTGATCATCAATTTCTGGCGAAGCTGGCCCTGTTGGTGTATCTGTAATATGTGTCGGCTCAGTATCTACCCTAGTTGATGGCTCTATTGGAATCAGACAAGGTAACAATTCATCAAATTCAGCCCAATCTACGTCTGAATCCGAGGGATCTGAATCTGAATCACAAGAAGTGTACTCTGCCTTGCTGTCCTGAACATAGTCTTCAGCCTCGAATGTCTCCTCTACCAAGAGTGTGCTCTCCAAACTCTCGTCTGCTGGAATCTGTGAATATGCAGTATCTGAACGTGAGAGAAGGGCTCATGAAATGGGGTCAGTCCAAGCGGCTTTATCATCACTAATCATAAAGTCGCACTCCTGGTGGACGTCTCGCTCCACCTCTGTTATCTACTCTGTATCACTACACTGCTCTGAGCAAGCTGAGTCTTGTGCTATGGTCTCTTCGATCATCTCTATTTGTATACTTTCACCCTCAACGCAAAAGTATACCTCCCCACTACCATGGTCGGACATTGTCTTGGCTGTGGCTAAGAATAGACGTCCTAGAATGATGGGGGTATCGGTCACAGACGACGAAGTCCACGGGGAATTTCAGGCCCTAAATTGTGACGACCACGCCCTTCAACAATCCATTCGGCCTCTTGATAGATCTATCAGCAAACTAAAGGATTGTCATGCTTTGTCGAAGAGGGCCAAACTCGAATCGGTCGAGCAAGGCTGTCGGAATAAGGTTGATGGAAGAGCCGCTGTCTATTAGAGTCCGATCAAATCTCTGCTCATGAATATGTCATCTAACATAGGGAGCTCCTGCATTTGTCCTCTTGGCTGGCAGACGGTTCTGGATGGCGAAGCAAGTGGCACGAGTGAGCACATGGATTTCTGCATTATGATTCCTCTTCTTCCTGCGGATAGTGGTCTTCTCTCTTAAGTTCTTCTGGAAGAGGGGGATGTGCTCAAATGCCTCCTATAGAGTCGGTTGAATCTGAAATCTATCAATCATCTGTTGGCTGAACTCTAACTGTTGTGATTTTTTTGGATTTTCTATTTTCTTCCCCTACACTAGCCGAAGTGCCTGAGGGAAGGGGATGGTTGGGCCCTCCTCAGATAGAGGGCTAGGAATGGCTTCCTGCTGCTGAGAAGGAATAGAATCCATACAAGTATCATCATACATCACATATGGACTCGAAGATGAAGAACCCTTTCCTTTATTAATTTTTTGGTATTTTCTGTAAAGTTCCGGGGTACAAAATAGGAGAAAACACTATCGGAATAGAAGGGGTAGCCTCAATCCCACCCATGACATTAGTTGTTGCGACATCAGCACCGTACTCTAGCTCAGCATCTGGATCTCTGGTGGCATCAGTACCACCCTCTGCATATGAGGAAGTGACAGCCTTAGTGCCGTCGGCTGGATCAACATCCTTGGTGGCATCAACACCACTATCATCATCATCTTGAGCAGCATCAGCACTGCTATCCTCCTCATCTAGCGCTCTTGCATCCTCATGGTATCGTCACTCAGAAGAGACGCCACCGGTTGGCATCGTACCGCTCCTAAGTGTAACACAGTCAGCATCAAATGTATATGAAGCAATGTCACCCAATAAACCACTAGGAGCGGTAACCTCTATGAACTGTACCTGCTCAGATTTTCTTTCTAGGCTTTTTAGGTTGGGCTATATCTGAGCGGGTATGGCGGCCTTTCCTTTGATGATCTCCCTTATCTCCTGGCAGAACTCGTCCATCTCCCGCTTGAATGTGGCATGTTGGTCGGAAAGTAGGCGGGCTAGGTCATCGAGTGCTGGGTTCTCATAGGTTGACCCATGGGAACCGGACGTGTTGCCTCTCTGAAAGTGAGGTTGTTGTTGGTATGTATGAGGAGGAAGCTGAGAATACTGCTGAGGCTGCTGTTGGTGCTGCCTCCACGGCTGTTCCTGCTAGTAGGGCAAAGACCTGACTAGTAATACTGTTGTTGTGGCTGGTGAGGGGATTGGGGTTGCCATTGAGGCTGGCTGAACTGTCCACCCTGAGCTGGAGGTTGTTGCTAGGATGAGGCACCTCCGGTCGACCACCTGAATCCAGGATGATCTCAGCAGACCCCGGACTGCTGTCAGTCGTACCAAATGCCATTAACTTCCATCAATGGCTACTGCTCGAAGGGGGGTGGAGGAAGGATTGCCAGTGGCAGATCCTGCTGATACACCACCATCTGAGTGTCCGGAGATGGTGATGGCTGAAGGTACTGGTGCTGCGGCTGCTGGAACGGCTCCGCCTGGATATGGTGAGCCTGTCTGTATTGGGCGGAGTGCTGGGTCGAGCTGTTGCTGCTAGGGTCATCCCGTGACCTGATGTGAGGCTGGGAAACCATCTGTGCCTCCTGGAGACATATGATCTGGGTCTTCAGGTCACTCAATGTCTTTTCCAACTGATCGATCTGAGTCATGCCCTGGCACAACTTCTTCTCAATAATCTCGATGCGGTCCAGCTTCTCGATGATGATGCCCATATCAGCGGACGATGACTCTGCCTGTGCTGCAGCTGCTGAAGAGGTGGATGGACATGCATCGACTCATGCTATCCTCTGATAGGACATGGCATGGGGTGAGGGCTTCCCCTGAGTGTAGAGACAGATCTGGGACATAACGGTGTAGTTCTCGACCATCTCCTCATATATGGTCCAGACCTGGTCTTCATCTTTGGCGAAGTAGGAGCCCTCACAAGAAGCGTTCACAAGCCCCTGCAACTTCGGTGTCAGCCCACAAAAGAAACTATGTACCAGATTAGGCTTGGAAATATCATGATGTGGATACCGGTCAATGAGCTCACAGAATCGATCCCAAGCTTCATGAAATTGCTTGTTGGGGATCATGGAGAAGTTGTTGATCAAAGCTCGAGCTGCATTCGTCTAGCCGAGTGGATAGTACTTGTTCAAGTACTCGATCTAGAGCCGTTCCCACGAAGTGACATATCTCCCTAAATGTTTCAGCCAGTAGGCTGCTCTGTCGATCAGGGAGTATGGAAAAGCCATCATCTTGATGGTGTCCTCGTCCACGTATCTGTCATGGAATGTGCTGCAGATCATCTCAAGTTCATGTAAATGAAGATGTGGTTCCTCGGTGGAAAGCCCATGAAACTTGGGCAACAACCGAATCATCTGAGGGGGGAGCTTGAAATCTCCTAGAATCGCCTGAAGCTGAATCCAATGATGTGTAAGAGTCGCGCCAGGGATGTGCAACTCTCTCATCAGCCTAGCTGGTCGGACTGGCTCCTGTGGCTCCTCTGGATGTGGTCCGTCTTCTCCTCCAAACTCTGGTATCTCTCCACCACCAGCTCTGTTTGACTCTCCTCGGTCAGCTCGCACTGTGCCATTTCTCTGTACATATCTGCTATGAATGCCCCCTGATCCCTGATCTGTCTCTGCATCATCTCCATGGAGGATAACAGGGTGTTGTTGATGGCTCACTGATCTAAAACATACCTGGTAGTATGGGGCTGCCCACCGGTGCGCTCCTCACTGCTGGTCATCTCTTGGGTCTCTGCAAAGGCAAAAGACCCGAACTCAGGTGTCGTCAAATGAATGAATATCTGCTCCGGTCTATGCTCGGGCACCTCGGGATTGGAAGAAAGGTGATCGAGTGGGAACAGGATGGAATCGAACTAGGGTTCGGAGAGCAGGTCTAGGATCTCACGAATCAGCCTAGATGAATGGGGCGGAGTGCTCGAAAGCGGTGCAGCCAAGGGCTGCCTAAGGGACCTCCGACCCATCATCGTGATGTAGAGAAAGGTAGATGGGATCTAGAGACAAACAAGATCAGCAATCGAAACCCCCAATTCACCTACGCGACGCGGAGCTGATGACCATGAAGGTTCGGTCGTTTATCTTGTCAATTTTATTTAGGTGATAATTCAGTCTAGCAGGGCGATTAAGCGAGAGGGTAGGAACCCGATGCTCTCAGGAGACTGGCCCAATCCCAAAGCTAGATCATTCTCAGCCAGTACAAGTTGTGGATCATTTACCGGCTACCCGATCAACTCGCTCTGTTAAGGATATCGCGGCTCGCTTTACCAGAGATCGGAGCGATCCTCACTGGAGAATGACTAACCTCAAGACCAGTAGTCTGATGAGAGTTCAGGTATGGCTCTAGCCTAGTGTGCGGGTCACTCTCTCGCGCAAGCAAACCAAACAATGAGGGGATTGCTCTCCCAAGATAGATTTTTTTTAAGTAGAGTGTCTTTTAAGATCAAGTTTGTTTAGCAGTCCTAATTTTATGATTATCAATTTTTAAGTATTTTTCAATAAGCAGAAAAATACCTAACAAATTTTTCGATCTCCTGATTATTTAAAGTCCGAAAATAAGGGGAGAAGTCAAAAAAGCCAATGTGCGATCAAACACAATGATGCATGCAAAGTAAGAGATGCGTACCTGACTCCAACACTCTACATGCAGGGTGATCCGCGTATAAATTTAAAGACAGAAATAAACCTAACTTAAATGATGCAAGAAGAAAACAACCTTAGATGAGCAATTTCTAATTGCAAAGAACTGTAGTTAACTGGTCAGAGAGAGAGGTCGAAGTCCGATCTCTGATGCTGATCGGTGTCCACCACAACAGATCCTACACATGCTGTATACGACCTCTAGCGGCACGTGACCTCTCAAGCGAACAAATACTTTTTATATTATGATTTATTAAATAGGTCCAATTACAAACTATAGGTGCAGGCAAATAGTTAGGGATTGGGCCTTAATCAGTTACGTCACAATCAAGGAAATGCCTAAATCTAAGGGCTAAATTCTTCGAGAATCAAAGAAAAAGAAAAGACGAGAAAACCAAAACCGACGAAAACTGTTGTAAGGTCCCCCGAGCACACCGATGCTCGGCGAAACAGACCCCGATATATGCCAAGTGTCCAAAGTGTCTGAAGTCCCTGTATTATTACAATAATAATAAATCTGAAAAGAAACTAACTACTCTATCCTATATAACTAAGCTCCTCCTGTCCTCCTACTCCTCTTCGGGTGTGGGTCCTTCAACCGAAAGTTACAGAGTCCTCGGGCGATCCCTCACACAGAAAGTGAAACAGAAATAAGTCAGAAAAAAATTATAGCATACATAGGATAAAAATGAATAAAAAAAGCAAATAGAAAAAGAAAGGAAAACTGAAAACCGACTACTAAGACGTGTCCCTGACAACGGCTCTATTCTGATGAGCGCTCGGGCGATCAAGGATAAGTGATATCAAAGGTCATTGCGACTTCAACCACCCGAGCTAGACTTAACAAGAAAATAAAAAACATGAAATAAACAATCAAGCTAAAAATTTCTAATGTAGCGGTCTCTACAATTTATTTAACATGGTATAGCGACCAGGGTCGAACACAAGGGGCACGAGTGAAGGCTACGAAGTAGTCGAGAATCAGAAAATAAAAAGCATCTATTTTGTGGTTTTTAATTTACAATTTTTTTATATTTTCTAATAAGGAAACAAATCAAAAGATAAAGAAAATCAAACTTAAACCATTTTTATTAAGACTAAAATGCTCAGAATTAGAAAAAAAAATTTATATTTATAAAATATACAAGTATTTTTGATGGTTTTATGGTATTTTTCAGATTTTTAGATAATTATCTAAAAATGAAAGAATTGAAATCAGGGAAACTAATGCACAGCCAGGACAAAAATACAAGTTAATAATACTGAAAATGTCTTAATGTCCTGGATAGCAATTTTATACCAAAACAAATAAAATTATCTACCTATAGAATCTGAAATATCATTTTTGGAATTTTTTTAAATTTTTAAGAATTTTTATAAGATTTTTGATCTTTTGTGATTTTTAGGAGTTTTATAAAAGATAATGGATCAAAAATGGTACTGGAGTGAAAAGAAACTAAAACAAACACACCGAAATTTTATAGAATTTTTAGGGGTATTTTATATTTTTTTGGTATTTTTAAAATAGACATACATATTTTTAGGGGTTTTTTATTTTTGAAAATATCAAATAAAATCAAATCAAGTCACAAAAATTAACAAAAATATTACACATTGGCAGGAGTTAATGGTAATTTTTAGGGAATTTTCGGAGTAGATTTGATAATTATTTGATCTCAAACAAATCACACAGGCTATCAGGACCTATCTGCAAATATTCTAAGAATCCAGACTAAATAATAACACATACAAAAAGTCCAAGGGCATCAATGCAAAAATCCCATGAAATTAACGCACATGTCAGTTAACCATGCATAGGGGCATAAATGCAAATATAGAAAACATTTCAATCAACTAGTAACCATTAGAAAATACAGGATAAAGTATACAAAAACACCACCAGGTACGTGGTCGTGCACGTGTTTTCAGACTCGGGGGACTAAAGTACAAATACTGGAAACATTAGGGTCTAATATGCAAAAAGTTCAAACTACAACTTTATTTAACAACCTAGAAAATAAAGCATAAAAAACACGGGGAAAGAAATGCAATATACCCTTGGCATGCGCGTGTGGTGTGTGTGAGAGAACATGTGGCGGACGCTGGAGGCACGTGAACGTGCAGCTCAGATCCTATGTGGTGTCAGATCTAACACCTCAGGTGCTGACGGGGATGTAGGGCTCTGATGCGTCAGATGTCAGATCTAACGGCCCAGAAAGCTGCGACGGTCAGCGACTGAGATCTGATCTGGTAGATAAAGGTTGATCCGACGACGCTGAAGAGGTTTGGAAGAACAGGACCGAGGCGAACTTCACCAGAGCCTAGGATGGCATCCTTGGCTCCGATGATCGATTGGGAGGCTCAGGATCAATCGTGGTGGTCCTCCGCGTCGATTGGACGGGTCCGATGGGAGAGCTGTTGTTCGGATGATCGTGGCGGTGAAGGTGGACCTAGGGCTCTCCGGCGAACTCTCTGGTGGATGGAACTGGGGCTCCCACCGTGCGTAAACACCTACGAAGTGAAGCTCGACTCGGTGCGAAGCTCCGGTCAGGGGTGATGTTCGATCTCCAGCGAATGTGATAGAGGAGATCTGGACCTTAATCTCAACCTAAGGGATGAGCCTAAGGGTAATCAGGCTGTAGTGCAAGGTGGAGCATGCATCGGGGTTTGATCGGAGCAGATGGATGTGGATATTGGGGCTATGACCAGCTGGTCAGAGCAGATGAACGTGTAGCGGCGATGAATGAAATGGATGAATCAAACAAGGGAATGGACGAGGGATGAACAATACCTGGAGGAGGGAATGCGATCCTAAGATCCAGGCGGAGGTGGCCGACGAGGTTTTGGCCTGAACCTAGCTGTGGAGGGCTGGGAGGCTGAACGCGGTGGCGGTCGCCGGCCACGTAGCCGAGCAGCGTGGCTGCTCCTCCAAACTTCGATCGGACCCTCAGGAAGCTGTCACTCAACCGGAGGTGGCTAGGGATGAAGGGAGGCGCGAGGCACGAGCTACTGCTCCTGGGAGGTGAAGAAGAGGATTTAAAGGGTTCCTAGCAGGCTAGAGGATTCGGGCGAAGGCACGCAACCCTGGGAAGATCCGTGCATTCCTAGGGATCCGCGAGGGTCTTGGATCCAAGGAGAGGTCACGGGTAAAGAATCGGGGTAAGGGGATGCGTGATCCGACTGGAAAAATTAGATGAAATCGGTCCGACGACGATGATCGGGTTAGGTCAAGCCTGGAAGAGGGGGTTGACCCGGGTCAATAAAATGACGTGGATCAATCAGATAATTCGAATGTACAAAGTACTTACAAATTCAATAAAAAAATAATAAACAATTTTAAATCAAAAGTTTTAAAAAAATTTTTATATTTGTTATTTTTAAAAAAAAATTTCTGTTATTTTTATTTATTTTTATGAAAAATAAATTAATCTTTATACAGTATAATGTATTATATACAGGTATAATATACCTATGTATTTTGTACAATTATTTTATATTTTTATTTTTACGTAAATACCCCACTTTTTATATTTTATTTATTTACAACATAATTTTTGAAGTATAAAATAATTTTTATTTTATTTTTATTATTTATTTACACATGTCTTATAAATAAATAGTAAGACATATATACATGTATTTTGCACAAGTAAGGAGTATTTTATTTTTATTTTATTTTCCTAATTTTTGTTTTATTTTTGGGATTATATACAAGGAGGTAAAAAGATCATTTTATTTTGATTTTGTCAAAAATACTTATTTACATGTATAAATAATAATATATAATATAGAGTAACCCCCTGTCTCTCTCTACTTGTTTTATTTGGCGATCATGTCAATGCTTGACCTTCTCTTTTTTTGAGAGAAATGCTTGACCTTCTCTTGGGGTTCGGGTCACTCTCTATTTATTCTAAATACCTCCTTCCTTTTTCTTTTCCTTTATTCTTTTATTTTTGCACAAATACATGCTAATTATGCAATATTAACAAATGCATGTATAATTCTAACTTATTGTATTTACATCTATTTACATGATGCTTTGTCAAGATAAATAGATAAAATAAAAAAATAAAGAGTGAGAATAAGGGATTCACCAATGATCTAATGTGTATTATAAAAGAAAGGATTTCAAATATATAATAAGACTAATTAAAATATAATAAAATATTCATAAAATGTTTTTATTTTAATTTCTTTTAAAGTATTTCTAGAGATTTTTTAAATCAAAAAATATAGCATAAAATAGCATAAAATTTGAAATTGTTTAAAAGGCAAAGTAAGGGAAACTTCAAATTCCGGGATTATATATATTTAAATGGGCTTCTGAAAATATGCAAGTGCTTTTCTTGTAATATACATACAATCTACTTTCTAAAGAACTATTTTGTAAACTTTGGAGTAATATGATTCTTTTACGATTTCAAAGAGTTCTTAAAGCTTTTTTATGATTTTAAGGCATATGTGCTATATTTTTCGTTGAAATAAAATATGTTACACTACATGTGAAGAGGCACTTACACTGAATTTTTAGATTTTCAATGACACATGGAGTTAATTAAAATTAAATAAAAAATTTGCATAGAATTGATTTTTATTTTTTTAAAAGATAATAGAAAAAATTCCATTTAAAATCTTAGTATCACGGAATGTTTTTAGATTTTTGCAATTGCAAAAGAGCCCAATTCATTTCAACGAAGACTACACTAATTAAATTCGAAAAACATAAAGCTTACTAATCTTCAATAAAATTTTCCCAAGAATTAAGTATGGAATCAAGCTATCTCGAGACCAAAATTATCACAAAATTCGATAAAATTGATTTCATATGCATTTATAAGACAAAATGATCATTTTTCGACAAAAAAACTCACATTTAATTCATTACAGTTGAAAATAGTCTCAAAATAATACCACGGAATAAGAGCATAAAATAAGGATTACAATAAAAATACTGCAACACAAAACCATGCACGGGATGCAAGATATTCATCTCCAAACACAGGGTATCCATGCATTTTTTTTGCAAATTAAAGAAAAGCATAAAATTGTTTCAGAAGGGCTTATCTACTATTATCAAAAGTCAACGATGCTTCTTTCCAAACTTCCCGTTGCACAAACGGGACACGTGAGAGCTTGTGAGGGCTTGGCGTCGAGGGCTTATAGAAATTACAAGGAGCTCTTGTACTACTCGTCTAAGTTACATGTGAGATGCATGCGAGAGGTTTGACCTCGCACATCAAGAAAATACATAAAGAACGGATACAGTCTAACCAAAAACTAGAACCCATCATATGCGCTATATATCAATAACCAAAAAAAATCTTATTGTAATGTGAAACCACGTGGATACAAAAATTGCCTCCACGTTGTTTCACGAACCACATGAGTAAAGAAATAATCCTATTAATTTGCGTAGTCTCTAACGGAAGAGACACCTTGAATTGGTTCGGATCCAAAGACGATGCACATGTGGACATGAATGAATCGCGTGAGTCCCACCAAAGAAAGAAGATCATTCTCTCCTTCTCTCCATGCAAGTGATGATAAAGAGATGATTACCATGATCTCCTCCACGCACACGTAAGTCACCTTCTTCTTCAAGCACATAGAGCATGGAAAAGTCGGGTGCCCTTCTTTCATTAGCATGCCAACAGGGAGATGGGGCAACAAGGGAGGATATCTAGGGGCTGAGAAAATGGAAGGGATGGTGGATAGCTATGAAGATGAAGAACATGATTTGGGATCTTTCTATGAGACCTCTCTTATCTTGAATTAAACCTATCATAATGAGATCCTCTATCACCCTTTTATAGTGGGTATAGTGGACATTGAGAGAGAGAGAGAGGAGACTGAAATATCATGTCCCTCCAACTATTACAATCGACAAGACATGAGTATAGGAGGTACGTTCAAATAGTCCATGATCCATGATACTCATACACATCAAATTAACCTTTGAAATATACTATAGCATGAGAAATAATATGAAATGAAATGCAATTGCAGCATCAATTCTCATTAATTATACTCACCAAGTCCATTTCCACAAACTTGAGATAGACAGTACACCTATAAAGAAGTATAGAAGTAAAGCTCTCAAAGTATCTCATTACATTTTCTTTCAAATAAAAGTGAAAATAATGTGGATTAAATTAGAGGGAATTTTTAGATCACCTTCTTTATTCGAGGATTATTTTTGTGGGATTATTCATACATTTATTTGGACTATTGCCTGCATCGGGATTTCAGTTGATTTGATCTGTGATTTCACTTCGAAGTTATTGATTAACATTATTTGGATTAAAAATCATAAAATCACAGATCATGTGCTGAATTATTCTCTCTGTTATTTTTTGTATTGCATCTCACATTTTTATTGTATTTTCTGACATAGAAATTATCTTAGCAATTAATTAATTAATTAAATTTTAAACCACACAACTAAAAATCACTATTCCCTATGTTCGACCTTGGTAGACTTGCCAAGAAAAAAAATCTCCACAACATTCAAAGATTGTGGTTTTTGATCGACCGAATTCTGTCTCCTATATTACAATTCCTTATTATTAAAGAGGTGATTTCCGCGTTCATCAAGTTAACATCAATCGACTCTCCCATTGGAGAGATGAGTGCATTGCACCCCAAATCATGATTCCAGCTCAAGTCTAAGCTAACCCAAATAGCCTTGGACAGAATCATGTATTAGACTCCGAATATTCTTTACCTTAATACGAGAACTTTTCGCATGATGACACATATCATATTTCTCTCAAGAGCGGAAAGACCGTAACCACGCCTGATCGAGCTAAAGAACACTGTGACATAGCCCCAATGTCTATACACTTACAAAAATCTAGTGCAGAAGAGGAAGAGAGGCATGAAGAAGAGGAAGAGGAGAACCCACCCATACCACCCTTGAAGCACGATAACATTGAGGACTCGGGAGACTCATAATCTGAACCTGAAGAAGAATCGCCAAAGCAGCATCAACAACCATAGTTGTTCATTCAGTTTCCTATTTTGAGTCCAAGTTAGAGTCCAGTCAATCCTAGTCATGTTCAAACTTTTGATTCTTCATTCAATAAAAGTGATATTTTTTATCACGGTCATTTAATTCCTTTCCCTCGTGTTCTTATGGCTAGAAAGAAGAAAACCTAAAAAAATAAAAAATGATGAAGAGATGGCTGCATATGTAAAGAAAACATCGAGGTTACATTGTCATTAGATGAGATGATTGAAAGAGACCAGACTTTTCTAAAATACCTTAAGGAGAGATGCACTCCAACAAGGAATAGCAAAAAGAACCCAAACTTAACAAAGAAGCACATACTCTCTATTGCCACATCTCGTCTGATAAAAAATGAGCTACCAAGGAAAAAACGAGACATGGGTGCACACTTCGTGACTAGCGAGATCAATGAGATCAAGTTTGCTAGAACTCTATTAAACAACGATTTGTCTCTCAATCTCATTCCCACCACACTTTATGAACATCTGAATCTAGGACCTCTTAGGAAGTTAAGATCCATACATCAATTTGCCGATACATCCATTAAGAATCCAGGGGCGAGATTAGGAATGTTGTAATCAATATCGAGGGACAGAATTATCCAGTGGATTTTACAGTGCTCGACATGGATGTCCTTCATAATTGGAATGATACCTAGATGATTTTAGGATGACTCTTTCTTAGAACCGCAGGAGCCCTATTCGACTATACCTCAGGAAAAATCCAATTCGGTGATGTTAAACTAGAAATGAAGAAAACTAGATTCCAGAGACCTGACACAGAATCCAACACAGAGTCAGTCTCTTCTGAGTCAAAGGCAGAATATAGCATAGTTACAACAGTCGGGCCATGGAAACATAACCCAACCTCAGAATCGCTCTCATATGGAGAGGACATTGTCTATCAGTTAGTCTTCCAACTCATTCAAGAAAACAATCTCTGTACATCATCCTACACTCCTGGAGACTCAAAGGTCTACATAGACATGTCAGTACCATCTCTTTTAGGACAATTCTGGAGTGAGGAAGATGGGTCGGACGCAGCTTTTGCCAAAATGCGACACATATTTAGCGATCCGACACTCGAAGTCGAGCAATTAGTGGTATCTGAAATCATACAAGATCCAATCACAGCACGACCAGATTCAGCTGAAGGATATGGAAGAATCCTTAAGTGCATCACTGAAGCATGAGGATCGTATCATATACAATCGGGAGCGACTAGTCGCACTAGGTGCTCGGTGCAACAGGATTTAAAATTTTTAATCGATGAAACCACATGATCCAAGAACACTTCTCAGATCATTTCATCTAAACCACATACTAGATAAAGTAATACCTCTTGTAGCGTGGTTGTGATCGAGTCTCTAAACAAAGAGACCTCCTGTCTGAAGTCTGATCTGTCAAAGGAGATGCTTGCGAGCGCATAGATGAATCGTGTGCTTCTCTCAATCCAAGTAGTCGATCCAGGCGATGATTCTCCTAATCTCCTCTCAGAGATCAAACGTCTTCTTCACGAGCGAGGCGCAGCATAGAAGATGGAGATCCACGAGTAGTCTAGGCAACAACAAAATGACGATGCGACGGCAGCGACGACCTTCTCTCTATGGTTAGAGTGGACAACCACTCAAATTAGAGAGAGGGTGGCGTGAGAATGAGGAAGAGAGAGCAATTGTTGATGTAACTTGAAGAGCAAGGGGTGTGTCTTCTTATATAGTATTTTGGGAGTCCAGATCTCAATCCATGGACAACACAAAATCATTGGATGAGATTGATTTGTGTTACTTTCAATGATCACGATTTTGTTTTAAAAGCACAACAATAATTAATTTAACTAAATTAAATATATATAATGAATAATCAATATAAATTAATTTCAAACTAAATCAATTATCCTTGGAGATAATTGGGAAGGAGATTAGCCACATCCCATAAAAGGGGAGGATGACCACCCATTCCAATTAGGACTTGGCGGTCGTCCACCACCTTTAGTTGGAAGGTGGCAATCTTCCAATTCATGAGATTACATTATCTCATGAAAATCTCCAATATTTACAACAATATTTGTTGTAAATCATCTCACAAAAATAATTCATAATTATCTTGTAAATATTGCAATCGTGTCATTGTAAATTTGTGAATCACATTCACAACCCAAAACAAAATGTAAATCATATTTTCAATTAATTATACAATGTGAATCCAATTCACAATAATAATTAATCAACAAATATAAATTATAATAGCCTCTCTAATATATTATAAATCACATTTATAATATATGTATGAATAATTGGATAGTGTTATCCACATTATTCTTATCCATAATAATTAAATCAAATTAATTATATTGGATCATCATTGTCATGCATCTAAATAATATGAATCAAATTCACATTATTCATGATAATTAAATCACATTTAATTATCTATTTCCCAATGCTTGGATTTAATCTAACAATAGAATTATTCTCAAACTCTTTCAAGAATAATGTGCTTTTTTCCACAGATACTTGGAGATAAGGACATGACGCGATTGTACGTTCCACGTATAGTGACTTGGATATTGAGATCACATCTCAAATCCAGATCTTATGGACCTCTCATAGATGTTTGATTAAATCAAGATCGTAAATCTAATCTTCTCATTGCATCTGAATCACATTCAGATCAATGTCCAACATTTAGACCAAGATCAGGTCACTTGTCTACTGAGAGGAGTCACTAAAATCCAGACATGTTTCATCACTCCCTCGGAATGGAAGCGTCATGGTTATACAATCATTTATGATCACATCACCCACAGGTATTCCTAATACATGCACATCCTGCATACTAGAATACCTATAACAAACCTGAAGATATAGATCAATTTTCACTATCATCTTCAGGGTTTCATTATCAAGTTTCTCATTCAGTCAGTGGGAATTGGTATCAATTATATTCTTTCCAAAAGCATATGTCATACTTTCATACTCTTGTCTTGCTTCTTTGATTGGTTCGAATACCTCATGAGTGAGCTCATGTCTTCTGATTCACAAGTGATCGTGTATGATCCCTTTGAGAGATTGTATTACTCATATGCCCTCATATGCACAACAGATCATCAGTGTATAGAACCTGATTAGGCCATGAACCTATTGGTCTGCCAAATGTACATACATAGACATATTGCAACACATTTGTCTTTGGTCAGAGGATGTGTGCCTATATCATGACAATATACGACATTGGACTCGGTCATATCGATCTCGTTAAGTCAACTCTTTGACCTAACTAACTTGATACCTCTGAATCTCTATTCCCATGCAGAGTACATGCATCAAGAGGTCGGTCGGATAACAGCCAAATGAGGAAGGATTACCGTCTCCTACTCAGGCTGGAGATCATATTTTAACAATCATTTGACGGTGCTTGATGAGTCCTCAATCTAATTCTTTAGATATTCATCCAAGCACCAGCCTCTATGACTCAACCATTGAATCAATAGTTGTATGATCATCAAGATGGTCGTGGTACATAGCCCTAATTGTATAGAGGGACCTTATAGTGCATTCATTCATTTAATCTCAGATAGGGAGTGAAATAACCAATAACTTTTATTGATAAATCAAACAATACAATAACATTTATTGTAGGAATGGTTCGTCTCAGGCTTATATGGCTAACAATCTTCCACTAGCCCTCAGAACCATTCAGGTACAATCTTTAAACCCATGCTCATTACATGTTGGTCGAAAACCTTTTGCGTCAAAGGTTTGGTAAGAGGATTAGCAACGTTGTCGGTAGAGTCTACCTTGGTGATGATGATGTCACCATGCTTTTGAATCTATCAAATGATGTGGTATTTCCTTTCCACATGCTTACTTTTTTGATGTCATCTAGGTTCCTTCATCTGCACAATGGCTCCCGTGTTATCGCATAGTAGCAGGATGGGAGTATCTGAGGAAACTATGCCAAGTTCCAGGATGAACTTGCGTAACCACACAACCTTCATTGTAGCATCCGATGTGGCAATGTATTCGGCTTCTGTTGTTGAATCGGTCGTAGTGTCATTCTTCTTGCTTCTCCAACTCACAGCACCACCGTTCAACAAGAACATAAACCCTGATGTTGACTTTCGATTATCAATATCTAACTGGAAGTTCGAATCTGTGTATCCTAAGTCTTAGAGATTACCATCTCCATAGACCAAGATATAATCTTACGTCCGTCTTGGATACATGAAAATGTTCTTCACTGCATTCCAATGTTGTTCTCCATAGCAGGATTGGTGACGACTTACCACTCCCACTACAGGCAGATATCTTGCCTTCTACACATCATGGCGTACATTAAGCTTCCTATATTTGATGCATAGGGACATCCAACCATGGCTTTCTTTTCCTCAACACTTTGAGGAGCCATCCCTTTAGATAGGTGGATAGCATATCTTAAGGGGAGGAATCCTTTCTTGGAATTCTCCATATGGAAACGTTCCAAAATTTTCTTAATGTACCCATATTGTAGTAATCCCAATATCCTCTTTTCTCGTTTCTGAATAGCTTCAAACCCAAGATGTAAGAGGCTTCTCCAAGATCTTTTATCTCGAAGGTATGAGATAGATAAATCTTATCACTAGTCATCATCTCTGTACCATTCCCAATGATAAGGATGTCATCTACATAAAGTATGATGAATACAATGGCACTCCCACTAAGCTTCTTGTACACACATGGTTCATCAGGATTCTGCACAAAATCATAACTCTTTATGGTTTCATCAAATCTGATGTTCCAGCTATGAGAAGCTTGTTTGATCCCATAGATGGATTTCTTCAGCTTACATACTTTACCTTCCTCGGTTATGAAGCCTTGGGGCTACTCCATATAGATATCCTCCTCGAGGTATCCATTGAGGAAAGCCGTCTTGACATCCATCTAACAGATGTCGTAGTCAAGAGATGCAACTATAGCTAGCAGTGCCCTGATGGACTTAAGCATAGCCACAGGAGAGAATGTCTCATCGTAGTAGATGCCTTCTCTCTGTGTGTAGCCCTTGGCTACGAGTCATGCCTTGAAAGTCTCTACTTTCCCATCAGGTCCCCTTTTTCTCTTGAAGATCCATATACACCCAATGGGTTTTACCCCTTTAGGTGGATCCTCCAGGGTCCATAGACCATTCATATGCATGGAGTCTATTTCTGACTTCATTGCTAGCATCTATTTATCCATGTCATGATCTGCGAGTACTTCATCAAATGAAGTTGGATCATTTTCAGTTTCACATGATACATGGAATCCATACCTTTTAGGTGGCGCAACCACCCTCGAACTCCTTCGAAGAGGTACAGGTGTTTCATCTTTATTTATCTCTTCAGTTTCTGGTTCAGGAATCTCAGGTTCCTCAAGGGACTCAATGAGTTCCTTTACTTCATTTTTGTCTTGACCTTTAAGGAAGTCATCCTCCGGAAATTTCACATCTCCAGAGATGAAAACCTCTTAGGTCTCAAGGTCAAAAAGCTGGTATCCAATACCATCCTTAACATACCCAATGAAGTAGCACTCACGAGTGCGAGATTCTATCTTACTTGCATCCACGTTCTTCACATGGACCAAGCAACCCCAAACTCTTAAGTGTTTAACACTGGGTTTTGTCCATACCAAAGCTCATGAGTTTTAGGTATGGATTTGCTAGGAATCTTGTTCAGGATATATATTGCAGTCTCTACTGCATATCCCCAGAATGTAAGAGGTAAATGTGCTTTACTCATCACTGAGCGAACCATGTTCATGATAGTCCTATTGCGTCTTTCAGTAACACCATTAAGTTGAGAGGTTCCAGGAGGAGTGAGATTGGAGACGATTCCATTCTCTTTAAGGCATTCCTTGAATTCATCTAAGAGGTACTCACCGCCTCAGTCAAATCGAATCCGTTTAATCTTCATAACGGCTTGGTTCTCAACCAAAGACTTGAACTCTTTGAACTTTTATTTTATTATCACTGATCTCATAGTAGTCATTACTTGAGAATTGTATATATATTACTGAACATGTGACGACATAGATGTATATGTTACTGAACACACAATAAAAATTTACTTGAGAATTGTATATTTATTCTTAATCATCCGCACGAAATCATTTATTTGAATCTTTTCTTTCCAAAATCGTCTTCCTTTTTTTAAGGATATTGTATAATTGGAAATATAGTAATTGTTAAATGCGTGTTAGCCTATAATTAGAAATATAGTTATTGCTAATACACGTGTATGACCTAGAGTGGGTGCTACCAAAACGCTAATGGGCACAGGGCCCATTGGATAAGCCCTATATATAGGATTTTTATATATATGACTTGAGTATTATATCTAAATTACTGAATTCTATTCAAAGTAATAATACATATGGAAATTACTGACCATTTATTATGGTTTTACTGACTTCACGACAAGCACTTACTTGACCAGTGTGTGTGTGTGTGTGTGTGTGTTACTCAATTCTTTACCATATAATAAAATAAATGTAAATTACTAACTATTATTTAGATATTATTGATCTCGTAACAATCATTACTTAGCTATTGTATATATTATTTGGATCTCGATTTTCTGCAAGAAATCATTGATTTGAACGTTTTCTTTCCAAAACGATCTTCCTTTTTTTAAGGATACAATATAATTAGAATAATATTTATTGCTAAATCATCTTACATTTTAATATCTTTCCAAAAACAACATCATTCGAAATAGGTAGCCACTTATTTGGTAATACATGTGTATGGCCTAAAAGTGGTGTTCACCAAGACGCTAATGGGTACAGTGCCCATTGGATAAAAATCCTATATATGTATATATATAGGGTAAAATGTGTATGCCCCCAAAGGGAGCTAACTTAGCTCCCCCGCCCCATTTTCACATTTTTTTATTTTTTTTGAAAATAAAAATACAAATGCATTATTATATCTTTATATTATGTCATTCAAAATTCATGTGAAACAGAGACTCCTACGACCTACATCCGGACGGGGTCGATTTAAAAATCCTGGAACCGTTAAAAAATGACGGTCTGGATGGAGGTCGTAGGAGTCTATGTTTCATATGAAATTTGAATGACATAATATAGGGATATAGTGATATTCACGGAAGAAATATTTAAAAAAATAAAAAAATGGAGAAAATGAGGGGGCCTAAGTTAGCTCCCCCTAGGGGCAGCCCCATTTATCTAATATATATATATAGGGTTAGATGAGGCTACTCCTATCCCTATTTTCGCTCTATTTTTTATTTTTTTTTGGAAATAAAAAATATGTATATTCATCACTATATTCCCTTAACATGTCATTCCAATTTCGTCAGAAAAAGAGACTCCTATGCCCTCCATCTGAAGGGGGTCAATTTCAGCAATTCTGAGACCGTTAAAATTTGACAGTCTTGATGGAGGGGATAGAAGTCTCGAATTAAGTTGAATTTTGAATGACACCATGGTGACATATTGTGATCTAAATTCCAATAGGTTTCATTTCAGAAAAATAAAAAAAATATAGGGGAAAAGGGGTGGGAGCATGTAAGTTGGCTACAACCAAGGAGCATACTCCCTTTTCCCATATATATATATATAGAGAGAGAGAGAGACAAAGAGAGAGAGAGAGAGAGAGAAAGAGAGAGAGGAAAGGGAAGCTACTCCATGGAGTAGCTAACCTTAGCTACTCCATGGATACTTTTTGCTTCTTCTTCTTTTTTTCAAAAATACCACCATGGATTTTCATAACTATATCCCTTTAAAATGTCATTCAAATTTCGTCAGAAACAGATACTCCTACAGCCTCCATCCAGAACATGTAAAATATAGCAAATCAATGACCGTTAAAAAATGACTGTCTGGATGGAGGCTGTAGGAGTCTCTGTTTCTGACGAAATTTGAATGACGTGTTTGACGGGTATAATGATGAAAATCAATGGTGGAATTTTTGAAAAAAAATAAAAAAAGAGACGGAAAATACCCATGGAGTAGCTAAGGTTAGCTACTCCATGGAGTAGCTTAATTTCCTCTCTCTCTCTCTCTCTCTCTCTCTCTCTCTCTCTCTCTATATATATATATATATATATATGGGAAAAGGGAGTATGCTCCCTGGTTGTAGCCAACTTATATGCTCCCATCGCTTTTCTCCTGTATTTTTTTTATTTTTTTGAAATGAAACCTATTGGAATTTAGATCACAATATGTCACCATGGTGTTATTCAAAATTCAACTTAATTCGCGACTTCTATCTCCTCCATCAAGACTGTCAAATTTTAACGGTCTCAGGATTGCTGAAATTGACCCCCTTCAGATGGAGGGCATAGGAGTCTCTGTTTTTGACGAAATTTGAATGGCATGTTAGGGGATATAGTGATGAATATACATATTTTTTATTTCCGAAAAAAATAAAAAAAGAGAGAAAATAGGGGTGGGAGTAGCCAATTGGCTACTCCCAAGGAGTTGCCTCATTTAACCCTATATATATATATATATATGAGGAGTGATCCTGTGAGATAAGATTTTGTGAGATGGTGAGATGGAAAATTCTAGATCATTAGTTTCAACCAGGAGAGAGAAGACATAATCGATCTAGTGATCCAGAATTTCCTATCTCACCATTTCACAAAAATCTCATCTCACAGGATTACTCATATATATATATATATATATGGGTAAATAGGGCTGTGAGAGTAGCCAACGGGCTGCTCCCACCCCCATTTTCTCCCAAAGTTTTTTATTTTTTTGGAAAATAAAAATTTATATATTCATCACTATATCCCTCTAACATTCTATTAAAATTTCGTCAGAAATAGAGACTCCTACGACCTCCATCCAAACATGGTCGATTTAAAAAATTTTACGATCGTTAAAAAAATGACGTATGGATGGAGGTCGTAGGAGTCTCTGTTTCTTACGAAATTATAATAGAATGTTAGAGGAATACAGTGATGAATATACAAATTTTTATTTTCCAAAAAAATAAAACATTTTGGAGAAAAATAGGGGTGGGAGCAGCCCGTTGGCTACTCCCAGGGAGCAGCCCCATTTACCTCATATACATACATACATACATACATATATAGTGCCTACATATATAACAATTGTGTATGCATATGCTTGCAATGTATAAATGCATATTTGGATGCATATGAGCGTATATAGTGTGAAGATGTACATATGTGCACGGAATGGGTAAAATGGGGTTGCTTTCGAGGGAGTTAACTAACCCCTAACAACCTCTCCCCCCCCCCCCCCCCCTCCGACAACAGATACACACCACTTTATGAAAATATATGTGGAAATTGTGGTCATGTATAAAATAAGCACAGTTAAGCTTTCCATCCACAGTGTCACTTTCAGTAATTCTAATAACATTAAATTATGACAACCTTGATGGAGGAGATTTGAATTTCGAATTGAGTTGAAATGTGAATGACAATATATTTTCACCGAGTGATCAAAATCCCTTCATGCGATATTAATAAACACCATAAAAATAAAAAAATGGAGGAGCCAAATTAGTTCCTCCAAAAGGCAGCCCTATTTTAACCTATAATTCACATATCCAATGAATGGATGGTTCGTTAGGATTGTAACGAGCAATATCAGTTTTACAAATGCTTGCAATCCCAATCATCTAAACAAATATTATTTTATAACTTACTATAAATGATATTTTTAAAATATTAAATCAATACAATAGATGGAATATAGGAACAAAAGAGAGACTACCATAAATATCAAAAGGAAATAGGCAATAGAGAAAATAAGAACAAGAGAGAGAAAAGAAGAATAGAAAGATAAGAGAAATAATACATACAAGAGTGGAGAGAAGAGTAGGGGAGGGAAAGATAGGTCACTGATGAATCCGTGATTCATCGTCTTTATTCTTTCATTTTCGCTAAAATCCTTGATAAATGCATGTAAATAATCACCAAATTAGTTAAAATTCTAACTACATATATTAATATTATATATTTAACACTTTTTATCTAAAATAAAATAAAAAAAGAAAAAGGAAAAATAAAAGAAAAAAAGGATGTAGATATGTAATATATACAGATTGATCCTAACCACGAGAGCAGGTCAATATTGACTTGGTCGAAAAATAAGTAAGTAGGGAGAGAAATGATCCTAACCTATAAAAATAATAGAAAACCGAGATCAAAAATATAATAAACATATTTTTCACCTTTAGATATTTCACCTATTTTATTTATCACTTAGAAAATACAAACGGAGCAAACTCACTATTAAACTTCGTTTACACTTAATCTATTTATTAAAATATCAAAAATATTAGAATAAGACGGGTAAATTTTGGCGTTTAGACCTCGTTGTATATATGTACAATATGTAGAATCTTATCGTATTTTTAATTAATTATCCATAAATCCGATTAACTTAATTTTTTTCTAAAATTCTTTTAAAAAATAATTGAAAAATAAAAAAATATAATTTAAGCTAAATGCCAATAAATCCCGAGACCACGAAGCCGCTACCTAAATTTTTCGGACCTTATAACTCGGTCGTAGGGACTCCGAATTGGGCAAACTGAGTTTTATAATCCATTTTAATGAATCATCTACCAAATGACACTGATTTCTCTAAAATCAGAGTTAATAGGCAACATGTGGGTTTTGGGACCATATTGGTATATTGTGTAATGTGCCGTAATTTATATTATTATTTAATATATTAATACTCTATTCTGAAATTAAAATAAATAATAATTCATTAATTAATTAACTTATTTATTCATTTACTCATTTATTAATTATTATTTACTTATTAATTTAAGTAATTATTTAATTATATACTTAACTAATTTATTAATTTAATTATTTAATTAATTCCTTAATTAAGTACATAATTATCTATTTAATTATATCTTAATTAATCTCATTAGCTATTAAGAATTTAATTATCCATTTATTATTAATTTTATTCACTTAATTAGATATTTTAATTAATTAATTAATTCTTAAAGTATTTTTTTGTTTTTCTCTCTCCTCCCATCATTTCTCCCCCCTCATTCTTCTTCTCCAACGCACCGACCCCCGCCTTTCCTCTTCGTCTCCGCTGCCGGCCAACAGCCCCTAACTTCCTCAACAGCGAGGCTGTTGACCGTTCGACCAACAACCTCGTCGGTAACCCTATCTTCCGTCAATACCAGCACCTCCGACCGTGCTCCCCATGAAACATCTCCTATATAAGGACCTTGACCCCCTCTCCAGGAGAGGATCTGCCATTTTAATCCTCTTTCTTCCACCGGTGAGCTCCGTGAGGTGCGGCGAGTGACAGGCGCCCATTGATGAACTCGAAATCTACCTCTTTAGTAATCGTGAATTGTCATAAGATAAGAGACAAATTTCGATCAGCAAAAACCACACACTTTGAATGTTGAGAAATATTTATACTTGGCAAGTCTACCAAGGTTGAACACAAGGACACGAGCTACTTTATTTATCTATCGAATTTTGGTCAATTAAGAGCATGTGTGAATAATTCTCAATTCTAAGGTCTTCATGCAAATTACAATGCACTTAAATGATACATGCATTTTTTAGTCGATTTTCATGCAATTATAATATGATGCATTAACAATAATGCAATGTTAAAGGCAGGTTATGAGTATGCAAAAGATGATATACAAATATGCCATAGAAAAGTTACATAAATGAGCAACAGAATATGGTTTGAAATTAGAGTCAGATTGCGCACAAGAATATGAGCATTCATCATTCAAGGAAAATACATGTAGAGCAAGAACAACGTCTAACATATAAAAAACACTTCATTTAAAAAGGTGTCAGATGAGAAAATTAAGCATACCATAAACTAGATGATGAAACAAGGATCAAAACGGCACTAAAATCATGCAAATCAGACCTACGATTCTCAAGTTATGAAGAAAATAATGCAGGGGCATATATTCAATAAAACTGCAAGAAATAAAAGGATAAATATCACAAATAGGTCTCTGGAGGGACATCTATGCAATTATTCCTGAAGCGTGGGCCCATATTTGTAATTTCCTGAAGTCGGTGGGCCTATGTATAAATTTCCCAAGGTGCGCACATAAGGCACGCCCCTATGGACTTAATTGCAATTCTGTAAATATCCGGGGGTGCTCCTGCAATTTACCCAGCCATGCACATGACATGCACACGAGGACTAGGTTTGGTAGGCGTGGCAGGCTCGGAGGGCACGTGACAGGCGCTGCTGGCTCGGTGTAAGAGGCTCGACTCTCGAGCCTCCAACCTCGGAGTAGGTGACGTGGCGCAACCTACGCCGTTAGATGGCCGTCGTTGGGCGCCATCCAACGGCCCATGTGCTTCTCCTCCGTCAGGGGAGAGGCGACGTTGATGGAGCTCCGGCGAGCTCACCAGAGCTCCGCCGGGCTCCCCCGTGCTCGTCAAGGGGTGGCGAAGCTTCCTGATCTCCTGGCAGAGGAGTTGGATCGGAGAGGAATGCGCGAGGGTAGCTGGTGGTCACTATCCATGACCTAGTGCCAGAGATGAAGGTCGAGATCGATGAGGCCGTGATTTTTCCGACCATTGAAGATTCTTGTACCTGTAGGCGTTAGAAGACTAGCCGAAGCAAGTGCACGTGAATGCGTGAGTGATGTGAGGTGAATGATGGCATAGGGGCGACGGGTGGCAGTGGCCAAGGTGATCTTCTCCGGCAGAGCAGGGGAAGTAGGGGGTCGGAGCGGAGGAGGTTGCAGAGAAACGGGAAGGGTGAGCAGAGGCATCAGCATGGATGAGGGTGAGTTGGCGGAGCTCAGGGGATGAACTAATAGGGTTGGAAGTGATATGAGGTGTGGGGATAATTAGGAGAAAGAAAGAAGAAATTTAGAAGGAAGAAATTACCTGCTCGAAGCAGGCGATGGGCGGAGTGATGGCTTGGGATGAGGTTCTAAGCGAACCTCGGGTCGTCGCATGACAAGGACAACCTTGATGCTCGTCGGCATGCATTCACGGCCGAATCATGGTCGAAACCATTGGTCAACACCAAGGGCAGAAAAGGTCTTCGTCGCCTCGTTATTGTTGTCATCCGCTGTCATCGGAGGGGCGACGGGGGCTGGGCCTTAGCCCGTGAGTTGATGGATGATTAGAGCTGGAGGCGGAGGTCGAGTTTTATAGGCGGATGAATGGGCGGTTTTTGGTGATGAAGCAGAGGTTTATAATGAGTGAGTTAAGGTGCTAGGGGTACTGATCTGGGGCAATAATGAGTATGCGAGGAAGAATGGGGTAACGACTATGGAGGGTGGTCGTTAGGGGATGGAGAGGTAACCGGAGGTGAGGGCTATAAATGGAAGGGGACGTGGTGGTTGTGAGTCATAATGCCAGAGAAGGGGGTGCGCTGGAGGTTGACGAAGAGGTTTGGATTGTTGGATCATGCGATCCAACGGTCAGGAAGAGGGCGTTGGCAGAGGGATGGGATCAGATCATGGATCTGATCCAACAGATAAGGGATAGGCGGAGATGGATCGATCAGATGGAGCATAGGATGTCATCCAATGGCGGGGGGTGAAGGGGTGACGTTGAGCAATGGTAGGCGTAGGATGAGGGATGATCAAACGGTGGAGATGAAGGCGGATATGTGAGGCTGGGATGTGATCAGAGGAAGTGATCGTACGGCTAAGAGTGAGGCGGTACTGGACAGTTAGGATGGAAAGGTGGGGCTCGATCCAAGGATGATGGGAGAAGGGCAACATGGCAAGCGGAGAGGCGTAGGATGAAGGGGGGTCGGATGGCTTGAATTAAATGGGAGATGTGGAGTGACGATAGTCGTAGGATGATTAGGTGATCAGACGGCTGGGATTAAAGCGGATGGAGGTGGTTGAGATCTGATCTAAGATCATATTAGACGGCTGTGGGCGCAACGAGGCTCAGCGGTGGAGATGGAGGTGATTGGAGGAGATCGGAAAGCTTCAGGTGGTGCCGGTGGTGGAAGGAGAAGCAACGTGGGCGGCCCAGAGAGCGCCACGTGGCTGCATCAGAAAATTCAAAAAATAGAAAATCAAAGAAAAATAAAAAAGAATTAGTTAGATGCGGAATTAGAAAAAAGTCAAAACATGAAAGTTGTAGATCTCGATGAGATCTACAAGTTTCATGTTGGATAAAAAGCCAAGCAAGGTCATTTACACAAAAATTATTTTTGGGGGTATTTTTAAGGGGTTAAAAACACCGATTTTGGGCTTTGACATTTTTTGTAATTTTTAGTCTTTTTAAGGGCTAGTAAAAATTATAGACAAATGTTTAACCTAATTTTTAGGGGATTTTGATGAGAAAATAATTACAAAGCAAATAATAGTAATTAAATACAATTAATTATAGGTTAAATATACAATATAATACGATATAAAATGAATGAATTATTAGTGAATTTTATGGATTGATTAAGCCAGGGGTTTAAATTAGTGGATTTTAGCATGATGAATAATGGATTCATCATACCCCTATACTTAAACCATGCTCGTCCTCGAGCATATAAAGAATGAAGGAGTCGGGTAAATTCCTGATAGTGCAAGTGAAGATTTCAAGGCTCAATTTTTCATAGACCCTCAATTTAGGTGATCCTGAAATTATGTGCTTATCCATGCTTTAGTCAGAAGGAATCCAACTTCTCTAATTATCATACTCTCATTTTGTACATATAGATATGAAATTAAGTGTACTGTATTTCGTGAGAGTCGAGTCGAGGCATCACTCGTAGTTCCAGTCCAAGAGACTCTCCTCTAGACCTCATCATCATTACTAGGGAATAAGTCTATTCTTGCTTCAATCAATCGTCTCATTAGTTTGTCAAACTTGAAATGTAAATGGACAGTCAGATGATGGAGGGCATAGGATTGTGTCTATTTTCTCTCCCTCACATTGGAACAAGGGGCTTCTCGAGTGCCTTTTTACCCAACACAAGTAGATTTTTAGCTTGTTGATCAATGTGTCCGTCAAGAGAGTTCAGAGTCGTTTGCACTTGTTTTTTTGGGAGTACATCGGAGTGTGTCTCTTTTGAGTATCTAAGATGCCTTCGACACCCAGACTTGTATCGCTTATGATGCAGAGCCCTTTTATGGTGTCAGCCCGTCTCCTTGGTCCTAATTAGTGCTTGGTCCAAGTGGACACTTTAAAAATGTTTGGGAGTGCTCGTCATTGGTGGAAGCTCATTTGTAATTTGACTTTAGGAGGATAAAGCTTTTCTTTGAACATTTCTTTTTTTCTTTTCTTTTGTTGGCTAGCTCCACTGCTTTTACCAAAAGTTGGCGCACACTGATCAATAATTAACATTAGTTTCATCACACCCTGGCACATAGGTAGATATCAAAGAGATAGCATATGAACTCGTTCACATACTGGCTAGGGTTTTGCTGACACTCAGTTTTTTTGAAGCCTTCATTAACTTTATCCCATCCTCGATTATCATTAGATCGGGTCTAAACTCAAATCTCCAGTCCTAGTTCCTCAAGTGATAACTCAACTCATCTCATCAATCATGCAGTTGTGAAAGTGATTGTGCTGATCATATTCTTTTTAAAGGTAGAGATGAAGAGTGAAATATAGCGCTTAAATCTTTCAAACTAAAAGTGTGGATAATTAAGTTTAAAAACCCTAATGACTAAGGCATGTTAGCTCAGACTCTCAAGGTCACAGAAATCAAGTGTCCTCAAAATCCTCAAGCCTTGAGTGAATGTGAATGTGTCAGGAATACACCAACTCTTTAGTTAGTGAATATTTCTGTGATTTTTGTTTTTGCAGATTTTTATGAATTTTAATTTCAAAATTTTTAATTCTTTGGAGACACAATGACTGGCCCAAACTCAAATGAATAAAAGTATCTACTCTCAGCCAGTATGTATGTAAGTACTTACCATTAGATGGACCCGTGTTACTTGAGGACGGAGCCATATACAGTGTCCTCTAAACCACCCACTCTGCTAAGGGAGATCTAAGTTCCCTCACTGAAAGTAGCTACTAAGCCTAGTAGTCAAAGTCTCATTCAAAGAATAGTTTTTTTAATTTTTTAAATTTTATGGAATTTTTGAAAAGGATTTATTTACAACAAGTTAATCCCTCAATTTTTAAGAAAATAATTTTTACAGGATTTTTACAAAACTCAGTTCACGGGATTACTAAAACCAAGCCCAAAAAAGAATTTTCAAAAAAGTTAAAACTACGAGCTATGGCAAAAGTAAATATACAGTAATATACCGTATACCCCCTATACTTAATTTTTGCTATGTCCACATAGCACAAGTGATATGAAGCCATGGCTCGATTAAATATAGGGTGATATAGCTGAACTGAGGAGGAGGGTCCCCCTATACTTAGGTCAAAAATTGACCTAAGTACAAGAAGACACAGAGAGGGATGGGTGGGGGAATAATCAGTTTCTCCCTATACTTAGGCTAAAAAATAGCCTAAGTAAAGGATGTGAATTAGGAGTGGGGTCTGTGTTGAGAGAAGCATTTACACTAAGATACAAGGTAGGAGGAGGGGTGTGTTTTTACAGAGGAAGAAAAGAGGAGGGGGTTGTGCAATGTATACAGTTTAAGGTGTGAGAGGGGGAGAGAGAGTGATTGCGAAATATACAGAGAGGAGGGAGATGGGGGGTATGTATGCAAGTTTGTGTGGGGGAAGGGGGTAGATCATCTAGTGATCTATTTTTTTTCTTTTCTTTTTTTATAACATGCAAGCCCTCTAATGAGGACTTTTAAAAAAATGCACATGCAACAAATTTTTTTACAGTATGCAAATGCAAGCAGACTGATAAACAATCCTAAAATTTCTCCATCAAATCTTTTGCGGCTTCTTCAGCGGGAGCTCCCAACTCCACGCCTCCATGGAGATCAAGCACCCTCGATCTTTATAGGCCCTGCCACAAAAGAAAAATGTTAGAAAAATAGAGAGGAAATTAAACAATAGAAATGATGCAAAAATAATGCATGAAAAGAAGACCGGTGAATCTTGAAAATATTCAACACCAAAAATAAATTGAAATTAAATGAATAAATAAAGGTAAGTTGTGTCCCCAGCAACGACGTCATTTGATGAACTCGAAATCTGCCTCTTTAATAATAGTGAATTGTCATAGTATATGAGACGGATTTCGGTCAACGAAAACCACACACTTTAAATGTTGTGGAATATTTATACTTGGCAAGTCTACCAAGGTCGAACACAGGGATACAAGCTACTTTAATTTATCTATCAGATTTTGGTCAATAAAGAGCATGTGTGAATAATTCTCAATTCTAAGGTCTTCATACATATTACAATGCACTTAAATGATGCATGCATTTTTTAGTCGATTTTAATGCAATTATAATATGATGCATTAACAATAATGCAACGTTAAATGCAGGGTATGAGTATGTAAAAGATGATAGATAAATATGCCACAGAAAGTTTACATAATGAGCAACAGAATATGGTTTGAAATTAGAGTCGGACTGAGCACAAAAATATGAGCATTCATCAATTCAAGGCAAAGACACGTAGAGCAAGAACAACGTCTAACATAAAAAATCACTTCATTTAAAAATGTGTTAGATGAGAAAATTAAACATACCATGAAGTAGATGATGAAACAAGGATCAAACTGACACTAAAATCATGTAAATCGGACCTACGATGCTCAAGTTATGAAGAAAATAATGCAGGGGCATAAATGCAATAAAATTACAAGAAATAAAAGGATAAATATCACAAATAGTCCCTGGAACGGCATCTATGCAATTATTCTTGAAGCACGGGCCCATATTTGTAATTTCCTGAAGTCGGTGGGGCCTATGTATAAATTTCCCAAGGTGCACATGTGAGGCACGTGCCTAGGGACTTAATTGCAATTCTGTAAATATCCCGGAGCGCTCCTGCAATTTACCCAACCCTGCACATGACATGCACGCGAGGACCAGGTTCGATGGGCATGGCAGGCTCGAAGGGCACGTGGCAGGCGTTGCTGGCTCGGTGTAAAAGGCTCGACACATGAACCTCCAGCCTCAGAGTGGGCGACGTGGCGCAACCTACGCCGTTGGATGGCCTACGCGGGGAGCCATCCAACAATGCATGTGCTTCTCTTTCGTCGGGGGAGAGGCGTCGTAGATGGAGCTCCGGCGAGCTCGCCAGAGCTCCATCGGGCTCCCTCGTGCTCGTCAAGGGGTGTCAAAGCTTCTTGATCTTCTATCGGAGGAGTTGGATCGGAGACGAATGTGCGAGGGTAGCTGGAGGTCACTATCCATGACCCAATGCTGGAGATGAAGGTCGAAACCGGCGAGGGCGTGATTTTTCCGACCATCGAATATTCTTATACATGTAGGCGTTAGAAGACTAGCCGAAGCAAGTGCACATGAGTGAGTGAATGATTTGAGGTGAGTGATGGCCATAGGGGCGATGGGAGGCGGTGGCCAAGGTAATCTTCTCCGGCAGAGCAGGGGAAGTAGGGGGTCAGAGCGGAGGAGGTTGTGGAGAAACGAGAAGGGTGAGCGGAGGCGTCGGTGTTGATGAGGGTGAGTTGGCGAAGCTTAGGGGATGGTCTAATGGGGGTGGAAGTAATACAAGGTGTGGGGATAATTAGGAGAAAGAAAGAAGAAATTCAGAAGGAAGAAGTTACCTGCTCGAAGCAGGCGATGGGCGGAGCGATGGCTTGAGCTGAGGTTCTAAGAGAACCTCGGGTGTCGCACGACAAGGACAGCCTGGCCTTGGTGCTCGTCGGTATGCATTCACAGTCGAATCATGGTCGAAACCATGGGTCAACACCAAGGGTAGAAAAGGTCGTCGTCACCTCGCTATTGTCATCCTCCGCTGTCACCAGAGGGGCGACGGGGGTTGGGCCTTAGTCCATGAGTTGGTGGACGATTAGAGCTGGGGGTGGAGGTCGAGTTTTATAGGCGGAGGAAGGGGTGGTTTCTGGTGATGGAGCGGAGGAGTGAGTTAAGGTGCTAGGGGTATTGATCTGGGGCAATAATGAGTGCGCGAGGAAGAAGGAGGTAACGGCTATGGAGGGCGGACGTTAGGGGGTGGAGAGGTGATCGGAGGTGAGGGCTAGAAATAGAAGGGGACGTGGTAGCTGTGAGTCGTAACGCCAGAGAAGGGGGTGCGCTGGAGGTTGATGAAGAGGTTTGGACCATTGGATCATGTGATCCAACGGTCAGGAAGAGGGAGTTGGCGGAGGGATGGGATCAGATCATGGATATGATCCAACGGATAAGGGATAGGCGGAGATGGATGGATCAGATGGAGCTTAGGATGTCATCCAATAGCGGGGGTTGAAGGGGTGACGTGGAACAATGGTAGGAGTAGGATGAGGGATGATCAAACTGTGGAGATGAGGGTGGATATGTGAGGCTGGGATTTGATCAGAGGCAGTGATCGTACGGCTAAGAGTGAGGCGGTACTGGACGGTTAGGATGGAAAGATGGGGCTCGATCCAAGGGTGATGGGAAAAGGGCGACGTGGCAAGCGGAGAGGCGTAGGATGAAGGGGGATCGGATGGCTTGAATTAAATGGGAGATGTGGAGTGACGGTAGTCACAGGATGATTAGGTTATCAGACGGTTGGGATTAAAGCGGATGGGGGTGGTTGAGATCTTATCTATGATCAGATCAGACGGATGTGGGCGCAGCGGGGCTCAACGGTGGATATGGAGGCGATTGGAGGAGATCGGACAGCTCCAGGAGGTGTCGGGTGGTGGAACGAGAAGCAACCACGTGGCGGCCCGGAGAGCGCCACGTGGCTGCACCAGAAAATTCAAAAAATAGAAAATCAAAGAAAAATAAAAAAGAATTAGTTAGAGGTGGAATTAGAAAAAGTCAAAACATAAAAGTTGTAGATCTCGATGAGATCTATGAATTTCATGTTAGACAAAAAGTCAAACGAGGTCATTTGCACAAAAAGTATTTTTAGGGGTATTTTTAATGGGTTAAAAACACCGATTTTGGGCTTTGACATTTTTTGTAGCTTTTAGTCTTTTTAAGGGCTAGGAAAAATTATAGACAAATGTTTAACTTAATTTTTAGGTATTTTGATGAGAAAATAATTACAAAGCAAATAATAGTAATTAAATACAATTAATTATAGGTTAAGTTTACGATATAATACAATAAAAATGAATAAATTATTAGTGAATTTTAATGGATTGATTAAGTCAGGGGTTTAAATTAGTAGGTTTTAGCATGATGAATACGCGATTTATCACCCATCGCATTGCAGTTAGGGTGGAGCATTGGGCTCGACCCGGCCCAACCCGGGAAAGCCCGACCCGAGCCCGCCAAAATTCATCGGGCCTTGGGCCGGGTCACGGCCCGGTTTTTTGGGAAAGTCTAGAGCCCGAGCCCGGCCCAAGGCCCACGGGGTCGGGTCCGGGTTCGGGCCGGGCTTGGCCCGCCCCCATTTTGCTTATTATAAAGCTAAATATTCGGTTGAAACCTTTCAATAAAATTTATTATTGCATAACATTTACGTGTTTATTTCTTCTCTTCGTTACAAGGATTAGATCTTAATTTATGTTGTGTATTTCTGTTACACTGATGGTTCGTTTTTTAAATTATATTGTTCACATTTCTCTTTTTCATGAAATCATCTCCTTGTACAGATGCCCATTGTTACAGGATTCTGCTATGTTATTCCATTCTCAAATGCCCACTCATTCAATGCAGATTGTATTCTCTCTATGGGTTACAAATACCAGATGTACAAGGCCTGCTATGCAGATGATCTACTCCTTGTTTGATGATATAAAGCAACCAAATATGTAAGTTAGCAATGGTGATACTAGTCGGGAATTAAAAAAACCATACTGGTAGATCAACTGTTAATCAAAAGCAACGAAATACGTATAGCACCAGTATGGATTTTCCAAATGATGTCAGGACTTTTAGACTATATTATTGAATTGGATTTCAAACATTAGAGGTCAGTTTGTTTACGGATATGCTCACGTATTTTTATATCATCAAACATGGAGCAGATCCTCATGCGAACTGTCATAAAATATTTTAGTAAGCTAGCCTATCTGCAAATTGACGGGCCGGGTCGGGTTTTAGCGGGCCAACACGGGTTCGGGCTGGGCCCGGCCCGAGCTTGAAAATTGGACAAATTAAAGACCCGAGCCCGGCCCGCATGTATATCGGATCCGGGCCGGGTCCGGGCTTTTGTGGGTCGGGTTAGGGTCGGGTCCGAGCCGGCCCGGCCCAATGCTCCACCCTAATTGCAGTGAGGTCGAGGACCCGATGTGCGGCAAGATCATTGCATTGGCTTATAAGCTTTATTCCGTTGCACGCAACGAGCCTCCGTGACGCCGCGCGTCTAGGCTAAAACCCAGGAGCTCCTCCGCGAGCTTCGTCCACATTCTCCCTTGGCAATTTCCAACATATCCAACCCATCTGCGACCCCTTAGTCCATTCCAAGTTAGATTTTATCTGCTATTTCTCTTTCTCTTTCTGATTTTTCTTCTCATTCCCTCTCTTGTATATCGATTTTTCTCTGATTCGATCTCACTAATCTGATCTCACAAATCTGTCAGACGTGGATATTGATTTCCCATCTCACCTTCGAACCCACCGTTTCACATTCTATCCTTCCACGTCTGACCCCTCCTATTACGATCGGTGATCGGAGCTTTGCTCCTTTTCCGTCACCTCCGCAAGGAGCATTCCGCTCACCAATCTCTGTTTTCATTTAGGACCGAGGCTTGGACCTCGAGCCATTAATCTAGTTGCAGGAGATATCATGAGTAGCATATCTGTACAATAGAGGGTTGGAATCAACCATCGTCGCTCCACGAAATTTTGAGAGACGTCGCTGCTTCTGAACAGACCATCCACCCATCGTCTTCGAGTTTAGAAGCCCAAACGCCATCATCGAGTATATGAGATGATCAGACAACTCAGTAGAACACCAAGTAAATAATAAAAATAAATTTTCTGGTAAAATCCTCCTCGTCGATACAACGACCGAGTTTTCATTCAGGTCAAGTGTTCGATTTTTCAATCACACCCATGTCTTCAGATACATACATGCACACATTCACCATTCATGTATATATATACATCTCCACGCTATATACACTCATATGCATCCAAATATGCATTTTTGCAAGCATATGCATACACACTACCTTGCAACCAAAGGCAGTCCAAGAAGTGTAACACATGCTGTAGAAAGAGAAACCCAACCATCTATTACTGAGTGCTCCTGACGAGCATTCCATTTATATAGCTCAAAAAAACGTTAAATGCTCCATATGGCACTAATGCCCCAGTTCTGCAAGCTTAAAGGCCCAAATTTTGGGTATGAACTCCTCGCTAACCAACCCATCATATTTGAAGTTCTCTAGCTTTATAGATGGATTTGAAGTTCTCTAGCTTTATAGATGGAGCCCCATGCCCTCTACCAACTTCTTACATTAATTGCGTAAAAAGAGAACCATTTGCTACACTAAATCCTACGCTAATATAGAAGTGGTTATGATGTTTCAACAATATACTCTAAGCAACTATTTTAATAATAACACATAATTATCAATAAGCAATAGCATTTGTTTGTCATTGCAACTTGAAGGATTGACCATTCAAACTTCAAACAAAGACATCAAGGTTCAAGACCCTCAAGAAACTTACAATTTAGCTTTTAATGATACTTCACAAAGGCTTGCAAATATATGGGATTGAAAGTATTTACTTAAGTATGTTTTGTTTTCATCTAGGTTCATCACCTACACATATACCCCAAGCTTGATCTATCACTTAATGCACTATGGTCAATTGTTTTTAATCTTTGGTTAAGAATCAATCGATCAACCTCCTTGAGCTGATCAGTCACTTTTAATCCCTAGGTATACATTGATCGTTCTACCTCTTCTAGCTAATCAACCATCCGAACTTATGGTCTAGTCACTGACCGATCATGTTCAACGCTAATCGATCGCATTTTAAAACAATGGAATTTTGAATTCATAATAGTGACACGATTGATCAATCAACGATCTTTAACTAGTCAGTCACTTGTTATCTTGATCGACTACTTGATTGTTTAGTATAGTTTTAGATGTTGGTTCCATTCCTAATTCGATAAGTAGTGAGTTTATCAAGCCCCAACATTTACAATCGCGTTTATATATTTCTTTTTCCTCGCTTATTATTTCATACACACCCCATTTACATTAAGAGAGAAAAGACATGCAGCCACAAAGATGCTTACATTGAGATTTCAAAAGCTCTCTCTCAATTATAATTGCTCTATTACTTGCAATTTTGATTCTCTACTACTTGTTACAGAAGTATTTCTCAAGCAATCAATAGCACATCGCATAGATTTCCATTCATCATTTAGATCTCCATAGTGTTTTAGCACGCTCAGTCTCTCTTCGTATTGTTATTCTGATTCGCTTTGATAATATGTTGCATAATGTATAGACTTTGTGGAGTTTATTAAAATATTATTTTTTATATACTCTTCGTTTTTTTGTACTGCTGTACTATACTATGATAATATGATTCGCATTGAGTTCAAGGAGTGTGAGGCTCTCTATATATAGCCTCATCAATATGATCAAGTGTCACTACTCGATAATGTGAGACTAAACAACTCTACTCACATGATCCATTACGCAACTCTCTCAACATTATCCTTAATCGAGATCACTATAATTTAACAAATCTTGAAATCTAATCGAGTAAACTAACCTTGACGATAGTCCCATTACATCCAATGAGGAAAAGTCCATGCATATAATATTCAAAATATATAGTATAGATATATTATAATAAATGTGAAATCTTAACTAACAAATTAAAGATATGTCAACTCGCCATGGTTATCATCTTGTAAGCAAATAAAATGCCTTCCTTAAAATAATATTTTATTTAGGTAATAAAGTAAAGAGTGAGTGAGCAACAACTATGAATGCAAGTCATGTCAAGATGAATACGTAAAAAACGACTACCATCATCGAAAGCCAATTAACAAGATTTATTCACCGAATAAACCAACTAGTTACTTGTCAGATGGACATGATTAATCCGAATTTATTAGCAAATAATGGCATCTATATGCAACATGATACAACAATATGTAGGTAATAACCAATTATCAAACATGTTTCGTATGAAACTATTCTCCTTTCCTCAGATAGAGTTGAACCACTACTCGCTCTATTCAATTCTCCTGGGGTTCACGACTCCCTCGAACTTATTATCTTCGAATTAAATCTAAGTTGTTGCCATTACTTTTCATTCCAAGTCACAAACACCACAAATTAAATTTAGTGATACACTAAAACAGAGCGAGATAACCATAAAAGCATGCTACAAAAAGACACGAGGATCTAACGGATACCAATGCAATTACATAAACTATAGTTTCATTCGATCACTTGCATGTCATTTAATCACTTGCATGTTATTTCGCATGATTCCAACACTTCACAGAGTTGAAATGATGTTTAGTAGTTAATAGTTACATGTGTATCAACTTCATGCTTTGTAGACTTACTGGAAGTATATGACATTGCACAAACGAATCGATAACTCCTTTGAAGATATCTCATAAGCTTCATCATTCGCATGCTAATTATGGTACAGAATATTACAAATAGCTCTGTATTCACTTTTCAAATATTCCAAGTCTTTTTTTCAAGTATATATACTCGCTTTAAACATGATTTTCACAAATCATTTCACGAGTTCCATCCACAATAACTTTTTTAGTTAAAACATGTGTGATGTAACCTACAGTATCTATTTAATAATCTAAAAATCCTTTCAAATCTGATTTTGTGAAGAAAATAATAGTAAACAAACCACATAGGCATATATCGAGAGACAAAATATACGAGGATTAGAGTGTAAGTTTGAGGCATTCATAGTTTAAGCGTAAGCACATTATTTCACAAGGATTTATGTATAAAAGCTTCTTTACACCATAAAATATGCAGAGAAGAAACGTTGCATAACAATTGAAAGGGTATAAGTGTAATAACAAAAAGGCAGACCTGTAATTTTTGCAAGGACACAGGGACTCGAATGTTGGTGCAAAAAAAAAAGAGCATAAATGTAATTACGGAAATTCGGATGGACAAAAGTGCAAATAAAACACTAGAAACATTCACTGTCCTTACCAGGAGAACCGAGGGCTATTAGTCCTGCCCACATCCCTCCGCCTTCCCCTATTTGGGATTTTATTAACAAGCAGCAGTCTTTCACGTTATAACGGCCAACCATCCAGTCGTCAATGCGATTGATGCCGAGCCACCAGATCTACAATCGTCATCCCTTGGGAATCATATTCCCAGCGTCCGTTATGAAGTCAAAAGACAAAAGGCATTATGAGGTGCCAGCTGGCAAAGGTAGCAGAAGAACACCGCTTGTTCCAGATGGCCACAAGCGCAACCACACAGCATACCCCGCTTGGGTCTTTGTATGAAAACTTAGAGGTATCACACCACTTGTAGTAAATAATTAATCGTTCTTACACTTATTTTAAACAGATCCCTACAAATAATGATGCCAACCTCCGTTCTTTCCACCCAAATCACACCGTGCAAAACCAAGAAGAAGAAGAAAAAAATCATGTAAGGGTACACATACGGGCCAGAAGATTCAAAATTGTAGCGGCAAAACAAAAAAAACTACAAAAATGGTGCAATGCGGAAAAAGAAAACCCTGCGGAACAAATAGCACTGTCTGGCAATACGTTACATTTACCACCAAATCTGCAGAGCCAACGCCTATGTGGTCACTTCAATAGACACTTTCAGTTGTCAGATGCGTTTTGCTCTGCTTGCTCGGACCTACAAAAAATGAAATTCAGTAAGCAGCCATCCTATTAAAAGGAGAAGAGAATATTTAACGAGCAAGTCAAATGCTATTAGAAAACAGCATCCAAATCTGTATTATCGCAAATTTGTGAGATAATTGTGCAAAAGGAAATGGTAACCTTGACTTTTGTTATAGCGACATAAGTTACTTGTAACGTACAAACAAAACAACAGAAACCCAAACCACACGCTTATCACCTCATGATTAAATCATCTATTTCTTATCCTCCTATCTAACCAAACATGAACGAAAGATAAGCCTCATCTCTATTTCGTCATCATTCCTTGTCACTCATCTGCATGGTATCATAGCAATAGATCGTTGCAATTGCAAACCAAGATTGCTTTATTTGAACATTTCCTCAACCTATACTAGAAATTCTTTAGTATACCCATAAATCTGTCTCCCAAGTCTATCACGCATCCATCTCGCAGTCTTCCCATTTGGATAGGAAGTTCTGTTAAATGATGTGTGAATGACTATGGGTAAACCCTTGGTCAAAAGGCAACAGATTCAGAATTCTGTTCACCAAGGAACAGCATCAAACATAATGCAGTTAGATGAAGATGTGTCATCAAATTTGGCTTGGGAAGACACTTGAATAATACACAGTACACTCACAATTGTTAAACTTGCATCGGTGCTCTCAAAGTGTCCAAGGGTTAGATAAAGAACTTAATGAAACTAAAGAATAAGTTCAGAGAATAACTGCAAATTTTTTTTGCTAGTTAAGGGAGGGTGGGGAGTTTGAATCCTAGTCCTTTTAAGTGGGAGCCCACTACTTCTACCACTAGACCATTAGAGGGGTTCAAATAACTGCAAATTTGCTGAACAAAATAAGTTGCAATCTGGATTATGTGCCAAAAGTATTGGGGTATGAGCGTTTCCCCGACTATTTAATTGTATTAATTTCCAAAGTAAGGTCTTCTATGGTGAATAGAAATAATGTGCCCCTGGCCCAACAGAGAAACAACATATACCCCACTATTATTTAGTTATAAAAACTACCCAAGTTGTCCTAAACCCTATACACAGACAATAGCATGGCATGCTATCAGTTACAAAGGTTTTTTATTAGGTTAAATAATGCATAAAATAGTTTGAATGCCAAAAATATATACATTGACAATCACATGGAGTGCTATAAGTTATATAGGTTTCTTATTAAGTTAAATATGGCATAAAATATTTACTGAAACTACTGAGTTCAAACACGCCTCTAAAATTTCAGTGCCAGGTCTCATTAACCTACTTGAACTCGAATATAGCTGGATGAACATGTAATCACATAGACATCATGTTGCAAACAAGAACACAGAGATTTCTGCATTCAAGTAATCAAGCAATACAAAAAAGGCATAAACAGGCAGTACAAGGAGAAAAATTTGCATGGACCGTATGCCTCGAATCTTATTCGCCGCATACGGTAAATATTTTTATATTTAGTTAAGTACCATGAGAAAGCTGCCTTTTGAAAAGGCGGCTTCCATTTGAGCCAAAATCTGCGATCCAAAGGTGCATATACACAAGATCCAAAGGTTCCATTTGAGCAGGAAGCCGCCATTTGAAGAGGCGGCTTCAATGCACATCACCAAAGCCGCCTTTTCAAAAGACGGCTTTGGCTCAAATGGAAGCCGCCTTTTGAAAAGGCGGCTTTCTCACGGTACTTAACTAAATATAAAAATATTCACCGTATGCGGCGAATAAGATTCGAGGCATACGGCATGTGCAAATTTTTCTCGGCAGTACAAGAATGCAGAACTCAATTTACTGTTCAAATTCACAGAAAGAAAGATAAATATGGTAAGTTCCAAAAAAGGACCTCACTATGCATCAAATCTCAATTTTCAAATGTAACATTAAAACTACTAACTTTCAACTTTAGAGTCTCACATCGATGTAAAGGGATACCAGAAAATTATTAAAGCGTGCATTTGAGACAAAAAATAAGATAAGAACCCTCTTAGTAACACTTCCAAAAATGCAGCCCGTAATTTAATCTATCCAAAACTAAATGACAAGTACAGTAATTACATATGAGACTTTTAGTTTATTTATTAGAAAAATAAATAGCAACAAGAGGATTGTCGGCATCCTATTTCATCCAAGCACCAAAATTCCCATAATAACAACACTACCATGTTGACTTATTGGTCATATCGAGACTGCTTTCACTGCAAATCGCAATAGCAAAGAAATCACTCAGCTCATTAAAACCATGACAAAAATAACTGCTAGCATGCAAGAGAGACCATTTTTGAAAAGCCATGTAGCACGATCTGAAATTGATCCTTTGTAAGGACCTAAAGAAATTAGGTAAAGGGGTCCATTTCTTTTGAGCTTCCCCCCAAAAACAATTCCCACATTTGCTTCAACTCTCTGGCAAGTCCATACACTATTTCCCTTTTCATTATGGATGCTAAGAAAAAACTGGTGTTATTCAATTCCACCTACTGCTCATCCAACGTAAATTACCAAATGAGACATGCATACTTTATTTACCTGAAGTAAGATTTTTCACCTAAACTCAACAAACATCATGCATTAAGCACAAACTTAATATGTCCCTGCCCTAGACTTCTAATGCACTATGCTCATGGAAAGCCTGCTCTATTCAAACTGCCTCATGTAGATTTGCAATGCACAATAGATGATTAGACTAACTACAAATAAGTCATGACACATATAGCATCTGTGCACCCTAGCACGCATTACATTGGCATCATCCCAAGAGAGTCTATAGGATAGACAAAAAATCCTGGCCAAAACGGCCTCCAATCAAAACACATACATTTAGATTTCTACTTAACACATGCTGAATAGGAAGGATGCGTTGGATCAATTCAATCCTATTAGTGATACTGTTCTTTGGAAAGTCTGTACCAAGATCCTGTACATCCCAATGAAAGAGAAATTCCCCAATCAATACAAGCAAATCATGACCCGGATGTGACATTCACAGAAATCTTCGTAATACCTCCATGGTGAACGGAACGAATTAAGATCGCTGATCGGTCATATCTTCCCTATTAAGGCACGCCGATCAAAAAGAATAGGTCCTCCTGTCCCGGACATGCATGTATTGTCAGAAAGCAAATGCCCTGACAATGGTCTTTGTCAAGTTATAATACAATGTATTATTCCAGTTTTGCATCTAGTAACCAAGAATTGAACGAATATCATTAACTAAGGGAAGTCTACGAATTTTACAATTAAATACCAGCATATATAATTACCCACAAATAAAATAAATATTAAGAAATCATGCAAAGTGCAATGGCAACAGACGCCGGTATTTCAAAAGTGGATGAGAACAAACCTCTCAGGAGGAGGAGAAGTTGGCGCAGCATCATCCTTCCTCCAGTTCCTCTCAAACCGATCTTCCGATCCGGAACCCGAAGATCTCCTCCCGAACCCTGATCCCTCCCGTGACAGGGGCCTCGGCTCCCGAATCTTCATGTTCTCCAGCTTCTCATCAATCTTCTTCCAATCCTGCCCCTTTTCTGCCAGGACCTCCTCTCTCGGCCGAGCTGCGCCAAACGGGTTTGAGCTCTTGTTCTTAGTCGCAGGCACTGGCTGCTCGACGCCGTTTGGTAACGTCCTCGGGCTGCAGCACGAGTTTTGGCCTCGTCGCAGAAAGGGGCTCTTCCCTCTTCTTCCCCCAATTGTCCCCATCGGCCGGGTTTGATCCCTCTTTATTAAACTCAAAACCCCCTCTTCTCTCCCTGGGCATGTCGCTCACCCGTCGCCCGTTGGCGGGGGGTGGAGGCGCTGCGGCGCTCTTGTTAGATATCCAGCTATCCGAATCATCCGCCCGGGACTGCGAATCGAAGAAACCTCCACTCCTCTCCCTTCTCTCTGGTGGAGGCGGCGCAGACGACTTCTTCATCGCGCCCCAGTCGTCGATCTCGTCAGAACGCGACGGCGGCGGTGGCTCCCTCGGAAAACCCGCGGCATCGCCCCTGCCCCTCCTCGGTTCATCGGATCCCCTCCCCGCGCCCCACCGCTGTGTACCGGATTCCTCGCGGCTCCCATACGAATTAAAGCCTCGATAGGAAGGGCCGCGCTCGAGCTCCTCGGCGGTGCGCTCGCGGGGGCCGGTGGGGAGAACGAGGACGTCGTCGGAACGGGCGGTTCTGCCGGCACCGGGAGCAACGGAGTGGCCGGTGGTGAACTCGGCGAGGGAGAGCTTCTTCTTCTTCTTAGATGCCTTGGTGGCAGCGGCGGCGGCGAGGGAGGGAAAGTCGGAGGGCGCGGCGGCGGCCTCGATCTGCTGCTGTTTCTCCAAGGCCTCGCTCTCCTCAGCATCGAGGGCCCAAGCGCCGGGCTTCGCCCAAGCAGACGTGACCGTCGCCGCCATGGTGATCTCTGATGGTAAACGACGAAGGGATTCCGGTGTGGTCTCTCTCGCACCGATCTGGTCTTTGGTGGAGAGAAGGCGCGCCTTGAACGGGGGTGGGAGTATATATTGGGAAGAGGCGTTTACGTTTGGGGTAGGGTTTGTGTGGGACCCACATGGAGGGATCTTGGCCGTCGGTTTGGCTGGGTTGGTGGGCCCAGTTGGGGGCGGGGGAAGGGTATTGACGATTGCGTTTTTGTGGCGTCGATCGGAAGGAATCGCGCGAGGGGTGAAACGGGAGGGTATGGACCGTGGATTATGAGTGGTGGCCGCGTATGTGAATCTAATACGGTGGTGGGGCCAAACCCCCGGTGATTATGTACATCCACACTTATGTTGGTTTGGAGAATAGCCTCGGAATAAGGGGTTTATTCTCCTTTCGACACGAATTTCTATGGTACGATTATTCCTCCTCATTTCATCTTATTTCACTCTTATTCATATCTTTATCCCACATTACCTACCTTTATTTCACCTTACTCTCCTTATTCCTATCCTCCAGCCGAACAAAGAATATACCTTTATTCTCCTTATTCCCCATCCTTATTCCTGCTTATTCCCAAACCGAACGGACCCTTAGAGTTGATCAACCATGCAAGTTATGTCTTCCATGTAAACTCGAGATGCCCATTTTTTTGGTACGTAACAAGTATATTCCCTGTAAAAGAACTTATGCAAAGGCGCTAACGGCCTTGATTACAATAAGGCAAAAAAACTATAAGAGGTACCGTTCAGGGTGACTGAGTGGCTTGAGTAGAGCAAAATCTCAAACCCCAACACTTAGAACAGAGAACGGCAAGTTTGGGCAACGAAGTCGATAGCATTCCTCTCCAATCTTGGGTCCCCAAGGTCCAACGTCGGTTCTCTCCTCCCAGATGTTATAGACCGCAGAGGCGAGGACAACTCCTAGCTTCTCCCGAACAATGGCATCAGGATAATTATAAATCCAATCAAGGGTTGCAGGAACGGGAGCCTTAGGGGGTTGTGGCAGCCCGAAGTAGCGGCAGGAGCCTAACCACACAGAGCTAGAGAAATTATAGTCAAAGAATAAGTGTTCATGGGACTCCTGCTCACGGAAACAGAGGTAGCAGAGCGTCGAATCACAGATATTGAATTTGGCGAGTCTATCAGTTGTGGGGAGGCATTGCAGAACCGACATGTATAGGGTGCATGATAATTTTGGGGGATTATTTTTGCCTACACAATGGGTGCCCACTTAAGGGGAGTGACTCTAGGCTGCACGAGGTCGACTGCGCTAGCAAATGAGAAACCTTTTGTGGAGTTCATCCATTTGAACGGTGGGGAGTCAGGGATGATAGCCGAGCGGATAGAATCTCTACTGCTAAAGATGGCTTTCCAAGGGCGATTATGCATGGGGGAAGGTTGTATCTCCCAGAAGGAGCCATCTTGGAAGTATTTTTGACGCATGTAAGTTCCCCAAATAGAGTCATTGGAAGTGAGCAGCCTCTACGTCCTCGAGGCAATCATTGTGTTTCTTAGGGTAGCCATCAAGTGAATACTGAGGCCACCTTCGGCCTTTGGGAGGCAAATTGTGGACCAAGCAATATCATGCCTCTTTCTTCCCCACAAGAAATTAGCACAAAGCATGTCAATCCTTCGGATCGCACAGCGCGGGATAAGAGTGCTCGTTGTCCAGTACAAAAGTACACCAGAAATCACAAACCTGAGTAGTTGAGCGCGGCTGGCCATAGTAAGGGCCGCTGCCTTCCAGCTATCAAGCAGGACCCTTACATGATCCTTAAGTGATCTTCTGATGGTATTTCCCCCATAGGATGAGGTTAGGGGGATGCCCAAGTAAGTAGCCGGTAGACCTTGGCTAAGAATGCCAATCCTGAGGGTAGAGTTGAAGCTATCAGAGAAGTATTTGGGCCAGAGGATCTTGCTCTTTCTAGCATTCATTTGGAGTCCCGAGATGGAGTGGAATTCGCTTAGGATGTCCTTGACCACCATCAAAGAATCGCATGGTGCCCTTGCAGAAAAGGAGGAGATCGTCAGCATAAATAAGATGTGTAGGAGCGGTAGACCGCCCTTTTCCCATCGGGCAAAAGCGACCCTCGACCAAGGCCATCTCCAGGAGGCAACTGAGGGACTCCAACTCGATGATGAAGAGTAGGGGGCTCAAGGGATCTCCCTGTCGCATGCCACGTGCCCCCCCCCCCCGGAAAATCCCAGACGGGGAGCCATTAAGGAGGATGGAAAAGGATGATGTAGCGATGCAGTTGTTTATCCACCCAATCCAGGTGTCACCAAAACCCATATCCTTTAATGCGTGGAGGATGAATGAGTGCTCGATTGAGTCGAAAGCCTTTGTCAAGTCAATCTTGAGGCAATCCCTTTGGAGCAACACCTCCTGATGAATCCCCACACCAGCTCCTGTACAAGTCGGATGTTATCCCCAATGGATCTTCCCCTAATGAAAGTCGTCTGGTTATGGGAAATCATATGGAGGAGGACCTTAGATAAGCGGGAGGCCAGCAGCTTGGAGAAGATTTTGTACATAACATTACAACAAGCAATGGGCCGAAAGTCTCCAATTCCAGAAGATGTTGAGTTTTTGGGGACCAAGGTAGGGAATGTATGGTTTAGCTGTCTGACCATTGATGAATCTGTGATTCATCACTTTAAAAGTTGACAATAGAGCTTTGTTCCCGAGTAATTAGCTGCATATTTCCACTTATATTACATAACTAACATTCATGTATGTGTAAATAATATCTTCATTTTAACATTCATATTTGCATTAATATAAGCAGCCAAATTCACTTGTAAATATTCACCTGTATATTAGCTAAAATCATCATATTTGTATCTATACTAACTCCAAATCCAATAAAATCAACTCTATAGTGTACATATTACTAACAATAATAAAGAAAAATATCAAAAAGTACTAACTTGTAAAATTGACCAATAAAACCCGAGTCCAAGTTTGAAACTATGAGCCTTAAAACACGCATGTCTCTCTCATACAGTGTTCGATTAGATCTACTCACTTTTAAAGTAATATACATTCAAAGACCTTCAAAACAAGATCAATTTCATTAAAATCGGAGATCGTATGTGAAAACTTGGGTTTTGGGCCCCTATTGTATATTGTACATATTGACCTTTTTTACCTTGTATGTTATCCTTTTATTTTTTTAATCATTAAAAATCCAAAAAAAATAGATTAAATTGTAAATATTCTTTTCATATTTTCTCTATTTTTATTTTGTTTTTTCTCTATTTAAAAATAACACAAAAGACAAAAATGTGGTATTTTATACCTATAAGGTGCCACCCAAAAATATGATTTGTACATATGATTTTATTTGATTTTTTATCCTTCACGAAAGTTGTAGATCCCGTTGAGATGAGCAACTTTTGTGCTGACTACTTTTTGATTTAACCCCTTTTGTTATTTCTTTTTAATTTTTCTTTACTTTAATTTTTAAATTTTCTGGGAGCGACATGTGGTAGCTCCTGGAGCCGCCACGTATCACCTCCATTTCATTTATTTATTTATTTATTTATTTTTATTTAATTATTTTTGTAATTTTTATTACTTTTTTATTTTTAATTTAATATGTTTTCTTCCTTGCCACGTAGCCGCCCCCACGCGCACCATGTGGCGACCCCATCTTCTTCCCTTCTGCGCATGTTCTCCCGCAAGACTCGCACCTTCGCCCTTCGAGGCTGAGCACCCTCTCCACCACTTCTCCCCCACCCCCCGCTTCTTCCTCATCTCCAACAGCACGCAACTATCGCACCCTGTAACCACCTGTTGCACGTACCCTCTCCCCTTCTCCTACGTAAGAGCGGACCTCCCCTCTCGCTCTCCCTCTTCCACCCATAAAAGGGCCCCTGTCATCTACTCCAAGATCATCCGCCAGTCTTCACAAATAGAGGAGAGAGAGCTCTAGCCACGGTAGGTGACAGCTACGGAGTTTCCTCATCGAGTGGCGACCCTCTTCATCTCTGGCGAGGTCCGTGGATCTCGGGTCCACGTCGCAGCCGCTCTAAGCCGCTACTCTAGCTTCGAGCCATCCTCGTTGTGTCTCTAGAGGCGACGACCAGAGTCGGTTCCCACCACTCCATCCCAGGCAAAATCTGTAGGTAACTTCTCCCTTCTCTTTTTTGCACTTCCTCATATTTTCTTCATCATCTTCTTCCTCTATTTTTCTACCTCCATTCCCTCTCTCTTCGATCCACCATCGTCCGTCCCACAAATCACCAAGCAAATTACAATTTCACGAATAAATCAACCATTACGAATGTAATGGTGATTTTTACTGATTTTTTCAATGGAGTTTTTTGAACCAATTTATCGAAAATTTAGTAGCAAGAACAAATACCCAAATTTCCCTTGTTCACAGGGGAAGTTCCCCTATTTCACTCCAGCAGCCGCTCGCGCTAGCCCCTAGCGGCCTTTATCCCACCGACCAATCGACTGTCGACCCGACTTGCCTCCGTGCTCATCCAGTAGCCATCCGACCGTCCGCGCCCCGCCTCCAGCTGTGGGCCTTCATCCCTCCACCGCGAGGCACACCGCCTCTCTGTACCGCACCTCCATAGCAGCTCGCCACCGTTCATGTGCCTCCACCGGCCTCCGTCAGTGACAACCGCCATCAGCCTCCTCCCTCGCCTCGCAGTGCACAACCGGTGCACATCCCCTCCGCTAGTGTCCAACCGGCGTACAGCCACACGCCGCTCGCAACCGCGCGCCCTCTAGCTTCAGTTCTGCCATACGTCCTCGTCGAGCACGAGTGCCTCCGCCATCGCCCTCGAGCACGCGAGCGACTCCGCCACTGCCCTCACTGCGGACGAGCGCCAACCACCTGCCCCAACGAGCACACGCTTGCCGCTCCTTGTTATTTCCTCCTTCTGTGTAAAGCACATGAGGTGGGGGGAATTGCGAGGACCCCCTCCCCCTCAGATGTGCTTTGCACGTGCTCTGGTGGAGTATTTACAGAGCAACCCTTAGACGTTCAGCCTTTCGCACCTATGTCCCCGCCAACTGAAAGCACATGCGACGCACACGTATCAAGGGCATTTTGCAAAAATACACTCACAAGTATAAGTAATTTCATCATAGTCCTTGTCAGCATTTTTCCTATTTCAATTTTAATTCTGTAATTACATTTAGGCCCCTATCTTTGGGCATCATTTTAAATCTTCACTTAGTCTCAATTTCTCATTCTAAAAATTGCATATTGTTGAAGAACTCATGTTTTATCATTGTGAAAAATAGTTATATTTTTATGAGCCTTGGTTCATTTAATAGAATTAATTTGGTGAAATATTGCACATTTTACCCAATACTTATTCTGAAATTGATTTTAAAGAAATCATTGCTCCAAAAATTACCAAAAAATCATAGTAGGTAGAGTTTGAGTAGTTCTATGCCCAAAAATCATCACATTGCACGCATAATGAGGTCTAAATAAACTAATTGGTCTTTAGCGTAATAGATTTTTAATAAGTCAAAAATTAATTGTTTCTAAGGTTCAGTAATTTTCTTGGATGCATCTCATATAGAAGTATCTAGGACAATTTTTATCTCTGAAAATAATTTAATTTGGTATTTATTAAAATTAAATTTGTGAAAACCACCCTGCATTCATATTTAATTCGTAGTTAATTCATATAGAGTAGAAAAATTCCAAAAAAAGTTAGGGTAGCTTTATTTCGTCATAATTGACATTCTCGCCAAGTTTGGAAATTTTTAGACTTAATTTGATCATATTCACATTTTAATCCTCGAAATTATCCAAGATTGCATTGCATTTTTGATTGCATCAAAAAAAATATTCTCCTGAAAACCTAGCATCTGGATAGACTAAAAATTAATCTAAGGAGAAAGCTACCTCGCTGAGTTCGACCTTGGGCTTGCCCATGTAAAATAAAAATTGACGCTTGCTATTAATTGTTTTATTAATTAAGCGGTTTTTGATTGACTCGAATTTATTCGACTGCAACGAAATCATTAATTCTACATAACTAAAAGGATAAAGAATGTTCTTGTAAATTTACGTGAATTATCAAGCATTTAAATTAATGTCATTTCGTTGTAGGAGGGCAATCAGAATTGATCAAGAAATAACCACAATTAATTAATTCAATTTTCAATCACGTTGTTTTTGTTTATTTTACTTGGGCAATTCCCAAGGTCGAACTGAAGGAGGTAAAGGAACAACCTAAAAATTTGTCTATTAAAGTTCCTGCACGGTTTATGAGGCGATATTTTTTTGGTATTTTTAATGCAATTTTAGTATGCAAAATGCAAATATGATCAATTTTAAGGGACTAAAAAGCAATTTTTGGTAAAACGATGTCCAAAAAATATTAAACTTGGCCAAGATTATAACTATGATAAAATGAATGGTTTTTTGAAATTTTTGGATGCAAGATAAATATTTTATGGTTTTATGAATGCAAACGATACGAATTTCAATTTTTAATTGTAGTAAATATTAATTTTCAAGGGATAAAATTATCTAAGATCTATCACTAGGTGATCGATCTCAGAAAAATATTAAACCTAAAAAATATGAGACTTAATACCTATTAAAAATTAAAGATCGAAATAGGCAAAATGATTTTTACAGGGAAAACCATGCATGCAAATGCAATTTTTTTGGGCACGATGTAACATACAACTAATCCTTGAATCTTTGAATTTTTGGCAATTTTCAGAGCAATAGTTAGTTTAATAAGAATTTCGAAGCACAAGATGTTCAAAATATGCAATTTTCCACAAAACAATTAATTATTAATTACCACAGATCATAAAAATGTCAAACATATGCCAAGATATATAGAATTAGCTGAAGAACAAAGTGCTATTTTTTGAAAAAAAATGATGCAATAAAGCAATTCAAAGTGGAGGGGAAACCCAGGGATATAACTGCAAAACTACAATACAACAACAACAACGAAGGCTTTTTCCCACAATTACGTAGGGTCGGCTACATGGATTCTTCGCCTCCATTCAGATCTATCTTGGGTCAATCCTGGGCTTATATCCACAAAACAAAGATCCCTTCGTATGGTCTCTTTCCAACACTTCTTGGGCTGTCCCCGTCCTCTCTTAGCCGGACTCAACATCCCAACACTCGCATCTCCTAAACCGATCTATGTAAAATTAAGATACAAGATACGAATAGCATCATCCTCCCTCCCGTTCCTCTCAAACCGCTCTTCCGTTCCGGAACCCGAAGATCTCCTCCCGAACCCTGATCCCTCCCGTGACAGGGGCCTCGGCTCCCGAATCTTCATATTCTCCAGCTTCTCATCAATCTTCTTCCAATCCTGCCCCTTTTCTGCCAGGACCTCCTCCCTCGGCCGAGCTGCGCCAAACAGGTTAGAGCTCTTGTTCTTAGTCGCAGGCACCGGCTGCTCGACGCTGTTTAGTAACGTCCTCGGCTGCAGCACGAGTTTTGGCCTCATCGCAGAAAGGGGCTCTTCCCTCTTCTTCCCCCAACTGTCCCCATCGGCCGGGTTTAATCCCTCTATTGAACTCAAAACCCCCTCTCCTCTCCCTGGGCATGTCGCTCACCCGTCGCCCGTTGGCGGGGGGTGGAGGCGCTGCGGCGCTCTTGTTAGATATCCAGCTATCCGAATCATCCGCCCGGGACTGCGAATCGAAGAAACCTCCACTCCTCTCCTTTCTCTCCGGTGGAGGCGGCGCTGACGACTTCTTCATCGCGCCCCAGTCGTCGATCTCGTCAGAACGCGACGGCGGCGGTGGCTCCCTCGGAAAACCCACGGCATCGCCCCTGCCCCTCCTCGGTTCATCGGATCCCCTCCCCGCGCCCCACCGCTGTGTACCGGATTCCTCGCGGCTCCCACACGAATTAAAGCCTCGATAGGAAGGACCGCGCTCGAGCTCCTCGGCGGTGCGCTCGCGGGGGCCGGTGGGGAGAACGAGGACGTCGTCGGAACGGGCGGTTCTGCCGGCGCCGGGAGCAACGGAGTGGCCGGTTGTGAACTCGGCGAGGGAGAGCTTCTTCTTCTTCTTAGATGCCTTGGTGGCAGCGGCGGCGGCGAGGGAGGAAAAGTCGGAGGGCGCGGCGGCGGCCTCGAGCTGCTGCTGTTTCTCCAAGGCCTCGCTCTCCTCAGCCTCGAGGGCCCAAGCGCCAGGCTTCGCCCAAGCAGACGTGACCGTCGCCGCCATGGTGATCTCTGGTGGTAAACGACGAAGGGATTCCGGTGTGGTCTCTCTCGCACCGATCTGGTCTTTGGTGGAGAGAAGGCGCGCCTTGAACGGGGTGGGAGTATATATTGGGAAGAGGCGTTTACGTTTGGGGTAGAGTTTGTGTGGGACCCACATGGAGGGATCTTGGCCGTCGGTTTGGCTGGGTTGGTGGGCCCAGTTGGGGGTGGGGAAAGGGTATTGAGTCCATTGACGATTGCGTTTTTGTGGCATCGATCGGAAGGAATCGCACGAGGGGTGAGGACGGGAGGGTATGGACCGTGGATTATGAGTGGTGGCCGCGTATTGTGAATCTAAGGGCTAATACGGGAGAAAAATTCGCACAGGCTGTATGCCTCGAATCTTATTCACCGCATACAGTGAATATTTTTATATTTAGTTAAGTACCGTGAGAAAGCCGCCTTTGAAAAAGGCGGCTTCCATTTGAGCCAGTGCATTGAAGCCGCGTCTTTAAATGGCGGCTTCCTATTCAAATGGAACCTTTGGATCTTGTGTGTATGCATCTTTGGATCGCAGATTTTGGCTCAAATGGAAGCCGCCTTTTGAAAAGGCGTCTTTCTCACGGTACTTAACTAAATATAAAAATATTCATCGTATGCGGTGAATAAGATTCGAGACATACGGCCTATGCGAATTTTACTCGCTAATACGATGGTGGGGCCAAACCCCTGGTGATTATGTACAGCCACCCCCATAGAGTTGATCAACCATACAAGTCATGTCTTCCCCGTAAACCCGAGATGCCAATTTTTTGGTAAGTAATAAGTACATTCCCTGTAAAAGAACGTATAACGCCTTGATTACAATAAGACAAAAAACTAAGAGGTATCGTTCAGGGTGATTGAGTAGCTTGAGCAGAGCAAAATCTCAAACCCCAGCATTTAGAACAAAGAACGGCAAGTTTGGGCATCGAAGTCAATAGCATTCCTCTCCAATCATTGGGTCCCTGAGGTCCAACGTCGGTTTCTCTCCTCCCAGATGCTATAGACCACAGAGGCGAGGACAACTCCCAGCTTCTCCCAAACAATGGCATCAGGACAATTATAAATCCAATCAAGGGTTGCAGGCACGGGAGCCTTAGGGGATGTGATAGCCCGAAGTAGCGGCAGGAGCCTAACCACACAGAGTTGGAGAAATTGCGGTCAAAGAATAAGTGTCCATGGGACTCCTGCTCACGGAAACAGAGGTAGAAGAGCGTCGAATCACAGATACTGAATTTGGCGAGTCTATCAGTGATGGGGAGGCATTGCAGAACCGACATGTATAGGGTGCATGATAGTTTGGGGGGATTCCTTTTGCCCACACAATGGGTGCCCTAATGGGAGCGACTCTAGGCTACACGAGGTCGACTGCGCTAGCAAATGAGAAACCTTTTGTGGAGGGCACCCAATTGAACGGTGGGGAGTCAGGGATGATAGCCGAGCGGATAGAATCGCTACTACTAAAGATGGCTTTCCAAGGGCGATTATGCGTGGGGGAAGGTTGTATCTCCCAGAATGAGCCATCTTGGAAGTATTTTTGACGCATGTAAGTTGCCCAAATAGAGTCATTGGAAGTGAGCAGCCTCCACGTCCTCGAGGCAATCATTGCATCTCTTAGGGTAGCCATCAAGTGAATACCAAGGCCACCTTTGGCCTTTGGGAGGCTGATAACGAGCATTTTGCGAGGGTCAAAATACGCCCCACGCACAAGGCGGGGACGATAGTGTCGCTGAGGCGACCGCTCACAAAACCCTTGTTGACCAGAAATCAACCCACATTAAAGAATAAGCCAACTAAATCCCAAAACTGTGAATTAACATTTATTAACTCTACCACAAAATGCATAGTGTATAAGCATGTAGAGGTCGAACCACAGAGAGCAATAAAAAAAGGGTAGCATATGGTGTTCATGTACATCCAGGTCATCCTCGCATGAATCCTATTTTTGCGAGTTTTATTTTTTTATATAATTTTTATTTTGTTTTTGTATTTTTATATTTTTGTTTTCTTTTTTATATTATTTATATAATATAGATATACATACACATACATATAAAAGGATATATATAAGAAGAGAGAAATATAATATAAAGATATATATATACAAATTTTTATAAATACTCACTATATATATTAGATATAATATATATATATATATATATTTGTTGTTATTTTTCTAATTTTTTGTTATTTTTCTAGAATTTTCCTAATTTTTATATCTATTTAATTCCAAAAATGCGTCTAATATGGGACTAATTAAATAGGCCAAAAATAATTTGGGTTTTAAAAATATAAAATAAGTGTCAAAATTACCCAAATTGATTTTAATATGTAAATAATAATATATAGATAATTATAAAAGAGAAAAATATATTTTTGGTATTTTTCTAGGGTTTTTCTATTTTTTGTTGGATTTTGGAGTTTATGATTTTTTTATTTTTATTTTTCTTATTTTTAGGTTTTTTTTCAATTTCCGAACTCAATATATATATACCACATATAATTTTTTTGTAATTTTCCAAAATGTTTTTATATTTTGTTGGTATTTTATAAATTAGACAGTACCAAAATGGCTCATTTTCATTTTTAATAATTAGGTTAAATGCAAAAAAATGAAAAATAAAATGTGGGTGTGAAAGTACACTACATGAAGCATCTAGCCTAATTTTTGTGGATTTTTAGGAGCTACATAGGTATTTTTAATGAATGCATAAAAGACATAAAAATTACACAGCCTGGCAGAGGCATTTTTACAAATAAAATAAAATCCAAGGGCTTTAGTGCAAAAATACCAACATAAATAAACAATTATTTAAACTTTAAGAACTAATTTACAATTATAAAAAGGCATCAGGGCTACATTGCAATTTTCACGCGCCTTACGTGGGACTGCACGTGAGGCGCGGATGGACCAAAATGTAATTAAGGAAAGACTAGGGGTCCTACTGCAAAATTTACATTTTTATTTATACTAAATATTTAATTTACAGAATTAAAAATTAAATACAAAAAGAGCGGGGGTTATATGTGAAATTTACCCCCAACAGGCGCACGATCCAACGGCTTTTCGTTCTTCACTTGACACGCGTCGCCCATCCAGCGGCTGATACCGCTTCGCCGATGAGCGCTGGAGATTAGATCTCGTGGGAGATCTGACGGTCATGTCTTCGCTCCATCGGAGGGCTATGCTTCGAACTGGGGTCTTCATCATGATCGGACGGCTATGGAGTGATGAATCTGTGATTCATCACATCAAAAGTCAAAAATAGAGCCTTGTTCCCGAGAAAATAGAGGCATATTTCCTTTTATCCTGCATAAATAACACTCATGCATGCATCCATAATTCATGCATTTTAGCAGCTCATCTGCATTTAAATAAGAAGCCAAAAATCACCTGTAAAAGACCTCTTCATCAAATAACTCCTTCTCTATAATATATGTATATACTCCTTAAGAATATAGGGAAGAAAGCCACAAATCACCCTTGTAAAAGAGCCTAAATACCCTGAGCACCCTTGTACATTAAAACACACATAAAGCCCGCATACAAACTCCTACTTAGGTCTACTCACTCTTAGAATACTACATATCAAAAGACCTTCAAAATGAGACTAATTTCATTGAAATTGGAGCTTGTATGAGGAACTTGGGTTTTTGGGTCATTTTGTATACTACATATGTATATTTATGTAACTTTGTATTTATGTATCATATTTGACCTCATCTCCGTCTTTGGTCAACATGAAACTTGTAGATCTCATCAAGATCTACAACTTTCATGTTTTGAGTTTTTCCAAATTCGGCCTCCTCCTCTTTCTACACGTGTCTTTCCCTTCGACCACTCACAGCAGGCCACGTGGCGCCCTCTGATTGCGCCACGCGGCCCGCTGCCCTTTGTCTGCTCCGCCCGCGCCCTCCACCGTTGGATCGCACCTCAGATCCAACGGCCCAGGCCTGACCACGTCCGCTCTCTTCTACAGCCATCAGATCCACCCCGCATTCCATCTGGACCGTTCCTTAGCGCCGCATCCTCAACGAGCCACGTGGCGACCTCTAGGCCGCCCGATCGCGCCCCCGATCCCTTCATCACAACCGCTCGTCTTCCAGCGGATCGTGACCCTCAGATCAATCACCTAGACCCGATCCTAGCCGCCCGCTCGCACTTCGCCCGCGTCACGCCACGTGTCACCCTCATAGCCCTTCATCTGGGCACTCCAGATCTAATCTCACCCGCCCGCTTCGCGCCTCCATCTGGCCGTTGGATCACAAGATCCAACGGCCAGGACTTCGTCCCCTACCTCGGGCAGCCCCTCTCTCCCACGATCTCCGCCTTGCGGGAGGGGCCGCCCCTTTCTATTCTCGGCCGCACTCCAGCCCCCCTCGCCGGCCACTGACTCTCCCACGATCTTCCCCACTCTTCCCTCTCCCTCGCCAACACCCTCGAACATCACCATCTCCGCCACACTCGCTCCACCACCTCCATGAAACTCGCCACTCACCCAGCTCTGCCGCCACCTTCGACCTATAAATACACCCTCTCCGACCACATTCAAGCCCATCCGCCACTCCAGGAGAGAACCCCGAGCTCCAAGCTTCCTCTTGGTGACAGCAAGCGGCCGAATTGTTGAGCGACGAAGGACCTTCTTCTCCGGCGAGATCCACGGTGCACCGCCGTGCCGCAGCCGCCCTCCGCGTAGCTGCACGAGCTCGAGGCTTACCGACCTCTGGAGCGACGACCCCTGGAGCTCAAAACCGAGCCCCAAACCCCAGGTAACCTCCTTCATCCCCTCTCCGATCATCCTCTTCTTTTCATCCGATCTTCTCCGATTTTATTCGCCTTCCACGGACATCTCCACACCTCCTCGACATCCCGACGAGCTCCGCGACGGTGCTAGCATCCTCGCGGGCCGCTCCACTTCGCCATTCACCGCACTTCGACCACCGTCGACTAGCAGCTCCGCCGCTTGGCCGGAGCCACCTCGCCCGATCACCTCAAGCACCCGCAGGCCTCACCGACCACGCCATCCTCTCCACGATCGTATCAGCACGCTTCGGCTATCCACATAACCCTTGCAGGTACCCGATCATCATTGGCCGGAGCTTCATCGGATCCTTCTTCGAGCTTCATCGACCAGGTGCTCCAGCCCTCCTCCAGCCAATCCGAGACCACCGGAGGCTTCGCCGTCCTCATCCGCTGCTTCCGAGCTAGCTGGGAGCTGACAGAGCTCACTGACGGAGCTCAGCGAGGCAGGCGGAGGTCAGCCCCCTTCACCGGAGCACAGGCCCCTCCTCCGCAGGCGGCGGAGGAGCGTTGAAGGAGAAACAGCAGCCACCGTTCGATCTTCTGATCGAACGGCCCTCGTCCCGCCACGCGTCTCTTCACCGCCTTCGTCCTCGACCGTCGATCGCACCAAGGATCGGACGCTCCACCCGCTGCCACGCGTCTTCACCTACCACCCTTGGATCCATCCAGATCCAAGGGCCCTCAGGCCGCCACGTCGCCCGATCCGAGCCTCGGCACCCAAGCCTAGGCTCGGGTCCCCCGAAGCAGATCCGAGGCTAACCCGAGCCTCCAGAAGCCCCGACCCTCGATCCGAGCCTCCGACGCCTCCGAGCCTAGGCCGCCCCACGTGAGGAGCACGTGCGGCCTGGGTAAATTGCACCGACACCCCTGGAGGTTTCCAAAATTGCAGAAAGGTCCCTGTGAAGCAGACATCACGTGAGGCGCACGTGATTCGTGGAGAATTTGCATTCAAGTCCTGCATAGTCTTGGTAATTGCACTTTAGTCCCTGTCAGCATGTTTATTTCTTGAACATTTATTTTTCAGTATTGCATTTAGACCCCTATGTTTGCACGTGTCCATAGCATGCATTTTTGATTATTTTTGAATTTTAAAAGTTGCATATTGTTGAGAACTTTGTCCTCTACCTGTTAGCACACGTGTTGTATTTTTGTTGGTTTTCTTGATTTATTAATGAATTAATTGGTTGATTTGAGTCATATTTTGCCCAGAGATGCCATTTGATTTTTAGTAAATTATCTGTGCCTTCAAAAATCACCAAAAAAATCACAGTAGCTTAAGGACATTGTTTTTAACATCCCATAAAAATTTCACATCATTTGCACGCATAACGAGGCCTGAATAAATAGTTTAGTGATTTCCTTTGATTAATTTTAATTAATTCATTTCACAACATTTTTTTAGTTCTGTCAATTTTCCTAGGTTCCTGATCATTAGACCTTCCTAGGATAATTTTAGTTCCGAGAAATATTGTGTTTTGATATTTATTAAAAATTAAACATTGAAAATCACACTGTTTGTTTAGTTAATTCATAGAATATTCATTTTGAGTCAAAAAATTCCAAAAAAATTAGTGTAGGTCATTTTCATCATAAGCAACCTTCTGGCCAATTTTCATAATTTTTGGACTGAATTTGATATATCAATTAAATCTAACTTGAAATTGGCTAAGGATTGTCTGCATTGTCTACATAGTAATTAAAAAGACCAAAAAAAAAAAAAAAAATCGTTCCCCGAATCTCGAGCACTTGTGAATTGATGTAATCAACCTAAGGAGACAGATGCCTCCCTGAGATCGACCTTGGACTTCACCAAGTAAAAAAAAACTACATCACTTAACATTAATAGCTAAGTGATTTTTGATTAATCCCTCGTATCCGACTGCAACGAATATCATTAATTGATTTGGACATTAATTTGACCGGATTAACTAAGGGTGCGGGAGGCTTATCAAAATGGCGCCGTTGCCGGGGAGGCACGGCTTAGGTTAATTTACATCACATTTTGAGTGTTTGATTTTCTAACCCCCGGGTAGTCTGACCCCCGGTTGTTCTTGTAATTATTTCTCGCATTTATTTTTGCTTTATTTTATTTTTGTGTCACTCTCTGACCTTATCTTAATTTTTGTGCGAGGAACGCGAGGAGTCGGCGACGCTTCGAAGACTTAGCACTTAGATTGTGTGAGAGAAAGAGAGGCCTTGTAATTTTCATTTTATTTTATTTCTTTTGCATCGTTTCCAGCGGTTCCCGTTTGGGTTCTCGCGCGTGTAAAAATAGTGGAAACCGTGTCCCGTGTGCTGTGTGGTTGATTGGTAACTTAGCTTGCACTAGCGGCTCCTCGAGCCAATCTAGGACTTGTTTGTGCTCGTAATCAATAGGACCACACAACACATTTAAAAGACGCACTTAGACCGCAGGACTTAGTTCAAATCAATCTGTTCTTCACGCTAATAGAACTGCCTGTCTAGGAGCGGCTTTTATCGCCTGCATTTGCATATAGGATAGAGTTTTCAATTCTGTATAGCATCCTGCATCGACAAGCGAAGGGATCACTGTAAGTATTCTCTACTTAGCATACGCATCATAGATTTTAACTTGCATCGGCTTTTCTCGATTTCCCCCTCTGATTTTCTCACTTAATTAAAGGAAATTGGGACTGTCCGATAGGCGTGCTTTGTGGTGATTAAATTTCAGTGATAACCTACTTTAAAACTGGGACTGCTAACAGTATTGACAATAAAAAGGGAATAAAACTGAAAATTGTTTGCGGGAGAGTAACCCCGACCTTGTTTTCAGGCTGAGTGAGGGTACCTGAGTGTGTGTGAACACCCTAAGGTAGAGCCCAAATCCCCGTCTTCCATATCATCGTTCTGACTGATCCTAGCAAATATCACAAGCCGGATACTTTCAGATTCTTTGACTAGTACCAAGTAGCCTCCGCCTGTCTCAGGTAGATAGGGGCGAAATTGCGGTACTTCGCGACAAGCTGCCAGTAACCCCCCGGGGTGAAGTTCCGGCCTTGTCAGCCTCCGCCTGCTTGCAGGTAGATAGGGGCGTGGTCACTGAATCCCTCGGCTTGGGATAGGAGCGAAGAAAGGAAGGAGCGGCGGTATCTTAGACGACAGGATAAACAGGGAAGACGCATCCGGCTCTGAGCCGACTTCCCTTTAGGCCGCGTAATCCTTGCTATCTTGCTTGAAAACCACACTTAAAATTTACAAGATTAATTGGACTCGGTTTCGGGTCCTTCACCGTGTTGAGTGTGAACTCCGGGTTTTGCTCTTGCGTTTGTCTTTGTGTCTGTCGTGTGTGTTATCCTGTGTATTGCACATTTCTACCTCAATCTTCTTGCATTCATCATTTCCTCCTCAAGATGTCGGGATATTGGTCCCCATACCCCATGACCTCTGGTCACTCCTCCTCGACCATATACCATTCATCTTCTCTTTCTCCTCCGCCATCCACGAGAGATTTTTACCCGTGGTCGGCTCCACCTCAACCTGATTATGAAGTCAGAACTTCGACTGACTTCTCCGCTTCTTCGCATTTCTCATCTACTCCATATTCTAACACTCCGGATCCACTTCCATCTTGGGCTGATTGTACTTATTCTCGCGAGCTTGCAGGAATTAAAGAATCGAATGCAGAGCAAGCCACTGATGAGACAGATGATTGGCAGAATTATATGCCCCTGTATACTTCATTCTCACCTCAAGTAGGGACCATACAACAATTTACATATACACCTCCCGACTTGACCTTAGGGCATCATTTGATCGATCAAACAACCCGAATTGAGGGACCTGAATATCATGATTTTCCAGACTTGATTGACTTTAGTGATCAAGCCTCCATTAACCAGCCTTCATTCGGAGAGCCTATACATTCACAGGAGTGGACTAATGAGCTAGACTTACTAGTCCCTCGTTCATTGACTCCATCATATGAGGCTCTGACCAATATCTGCCATTCGGATGATCCATACTCGACCCAGCTTTACTTGCCAGAGTCTAGGTATGTTGAGTATGAGACCTCAACATCTCAGCAGTCTCCTCCAATTGAGCAGAACTCTCCCATGAATTGTCATGGGAATTTTGTGGAGGATGACATTTCCAGACTTATTGAGAAAAGTGAATCATTCGGTAATGAGTTGAGAAATGTCAAGGAAATATCGAACTCAATTTCTGCCAGCTTGAGAATGAAAGTGGAAAAGGATATGAGTAATTTTGAGGTTGAAAGCCAAGCAAACATTAGGGAACCCACACCGTCTGTACAGCTGGAGTCCATTCTATCTCCCTCTTCTACTAACCACTTGCCCTCCAATCCAGAGTCCAATCATTCATCTATCCAAAATACCAAAAAAATTGAAAAACCAAAAAACCACATAAAAATTGAAAATAAAAATGACCTAAAAAAATTGGATCCTGCCCTAAGA
>JAZKJV010009413.1:600000-770533 GCA_037367405.1 Ottelia alismoides
ATGACCACCCCCACGACTCCGGTTGTAGGTCCCTCTGATGCAGCTACTACCGCCAGAGCATCATCCAGTTCATCAGGTATTTCCTATGCGTTTACCAGTTGTAGCATTTCCGATGCAACATATTGGATTATGGACTCTGGAGCGTCTCATCATATGTGTGAAGATCGGACACAGTTTACCTCTTACAGGTCTCTCCCTCCTGGACGATCTGTGGTCATTGCCAATGGGGTTCAACTACCTATTGTTTGTCACGAGGAGATTGTGTTAGCTCCTTCTATGCATCTACAGAACGTCCTATATGCTCCTGATTTTCAAATGAATCTTTTATCTATTAGCCAAATTACAAAAGATTTACATTGTTGTGCCATCTTTGCCCCTCTTCTCTTGTATTTCAGGACATACTGACTGACAGGGTGATTGGTCATGGGCGTGAGCAGAGAGGAATGTATAAGCTTGCCATTTCATCATATGTTGGGGTGGCCTCTCTTCCTTCTGGGTCTGTTTCTCCATTCATGTGGCATCTTTGCTTTGGCCACCTTCTTCTTCAAAAGATGATTCATGTGCTCCCACAGATATCTACTTGCACTGCTTTGGATTGTGAAGCCTGTCAACTTGGGAAACAGCATCGCTCCTTTGATGTCTAAATAGATATGATTATATCAATAGAGGAAATTATTAGTTGTTGTTGTTGGTATGTTTTTTTTGAAGTTGGATAACTCGTATGTTGCTATTTTTTTAGATTATGAAAATTATGAGTTTATTTGGATTCACTTTCAATATTATATTGTAAGTGTTAGAGTATTTGGAGCATGTGTCACTTATCCAAGATTCATTTACCCCTTCACTGAGTTTAGTCCCACATCTGCCGGTGGTGGGACTTGGAGGCTTTGTGGAGGCTATGTAAGGAGCCCTAGACCTCATGTATCTATTGAGAGAAATTCAATAGAATATCTACCCCCTTTGAGGGCTTCTCCTGCGGTTTCATCCTCTCCTTAGGGAGTAGGGTTCCATGTAAAAATCTTGTTCTTCTATGTTTTATATTTCTACATTTATATTTTGTTTATCATTATGACAAATTGCAAAAAAAAGAGAGAAAGAAAAGAAAATTTGTAAAAAATGATGATTGAAATGGCTTTAAAAATTTCAAAAAAAAAAGATGATTTGAGAAGCCGAAAAAAATTGAAATCGACATTTGTGATGTTTTATTTTTCTCCCCATATTTATGCATTATCTAGTCTTTTCCCGACTTGGTTGACGTCCTCGTTTTCCGACAAGTATGGGAGAAAGGGGAGTATATATAGAGTCGCAGGTCTATTCAGATCCTCCAAATACATATTTCAGGCCATTCAGAATCCAGACTCTACAGTTTGACTGTTCAACACGATGACGACACATGCCATCATTTGTCATGGTCCCCATCATTCTTATTGTTTCGGCCAGAGTTTTCATGTAATCTACAGGGACTCCAGAGCAGAGAACCATTCCCTATGCCATTGAGGGCAAGGGTTTTCATGTGGTATCATAGGAACTTCAGAGTAGAGTACCATTCTCTGAGCCAGATGGGAGAGACCTAGTTTCACACTCCAGCACGTTCATCCTCCTCACATGCATGTCATGAGAAGCAACATCCTCGACAGCAGCTGACAGTTGTACGTGTTGAGTTGATATTGTCTATAGTGTCATGTATTGTGAGTTGAGTTTCTTTTTGTTTGTCCAAGATGAGCATTGCATGCTCCAGCTTGAGGGGGGGTGTTAGAGTATTTGGAGCATGCGTCACTTATGTAATAGGCAGGATCCATTTACCTCATCACTGAGTTTAGTCCCCCATCTACCAGTGGTGGCACTTGGAGGCTCTGTGGAGGCTATATAAGGAGCCCCATACCTCCTTTATCTATTAAGAGAAATTCAATAGAATATCTGCCCCCTTTGAGGGCTTCTCCCGTGGTTTCATCCTGCTCCTTAGGGAGTAGGGTTCCACGTAAAAATTGTGTTCTTCTATGTTTCATATTTCTATATTTATGCTTTGTTTCTCATTCCTCTTCCGCATTCTCTGTTTTCTAACATGGTATCAAAGCAGGTCGATTTTCGAGGATTTTATGTTCATCAGTTGTTCGAGATTCATTTATAATTGTATTTGAAGATTTTTTTACATTTGAGATTTGTGATACAATTTAGGGCGTTCTGAACCTTGGATCTATCAATATCCTGGACGTTGTAAATCAGGTCATGTTCAAGGTTCTCCGACGTCTATCCACGCTGATCTTCAACGCCATCTTTGTGGCCAGCGCAACACCTTGCTTGCTTCCACTCGTATTAAGCAGCCCAGGCATGAGAACCGAATCTCAACTCGCACAACCCTAACATGGATTCCTGGCGGAACTTCACCAAAACGAACGCGTTGCCCTAGCAATGGTGGCCGAGTTCTCCTGCCGAACCTATCGGTGGTGGCATCCCTCATCAGATGATTCGAGCGACATCCAGCAGCAACCTACCCTCGTGCATCCAAATCATCAAGCCGCTTCTACTCCAAGCATCTCCAGGGGACCCCACAGCATCCCCAAGCACGATACTCCACCCTGATTCCCTCTACATCGCGCAGGCCACGAGCGTCGCCATATCTGCAAGAGGAGTAGATCTGCTCCTTGCACAAAGCCTCCAAGGTGCTGCCTCCATTGCCCCTCATCGCTGCTCCCAGTGGTGGAGTTCCTCTACCGCAGTATCGCTCCTGTTCGAGCTCCCACGCGGCGCCGATCTGCTCCTCCAAGAAGGGCGGCGCCAGAATGTGCGGCGGCTTCCTTCGTTGAAGGGGTTCCCACGATGGGAACCCTAATGGTGTATTGGAAGGGCAAGGGCCCGATGGACTTAATAAAAAACAAATATGTGTTTTGTTGCTGTAGTTTGGGCCCATGTGAGTTGTTTAAAAAAAAGATGGGAACTATTTGTTTGAGAGCCCTATATAAAAATAGGAAGAGAGGGAAAGAGTGATGGGCCTTTTTCGAACCGTATTCGAAAAAAAGAGTGTGTTAAACAAAAAAAGAGAAAAAAGGTAAAAGGTACGTACATACAAAACTTGTACGCAAATTTCAAAAAAAGAGAGAAAGAAAAGAAAAGCCGTAAAAATGATGATTGAAACGGCTTTAAAAATTTCAAAAAAAAGATGATTTGAGAAGCCAAAAAAATTGAAATCAACATTTGTGATGTTTTATTTTCCTGTTTTATTTTCCGCCTCATATTTATGCATTATCTTGTCTTCAACCAACTTGGTCGACGCCCTCATTTTCCGATAAGTATGGGAGAAAGGGGGAGTATATGTAGAGTCACAGGTCTATTCAAATCCTCAAAATACAGATTTCAGACCATTCAGAATGCAGGATCTACTGTTTGATTGTTGTTCAACACGATGATGACGCATGCCATCATTTGTCGTGGTCCCCATCATTCTTATTGTTTTGGCCAGAGTTTTCATGTGAGCCATAGGGACTCCAGAGCAGAGGACCATTCCCTATGTTATTGAGGGCAAGGGTTTTCATGTGATATCATAGGGACTCCGTAGTTAGTACCATTCTCTGAGCCAGATGGGAGAGACCCGATTTCACACTCCAGCCCATGCGTCCTCGTCACATGCATGTCATGAGAAGCCACGTCCTCGACAGCAGCTGACAGTTGTACGCGTTGAGTTGATATTGTTTGTAGTGTCATGTATTGTGAGTTGAGTTTCTTTTTGTTTGTCCAAGCTGAGCATTGCATGCTCCAGCTAAAGGGGGAGCGTTAGAGTATTCGGTGCATGCGTCACTTATGTAATAGGTGGGTAAATGGATCCTGTCACTGAATTTAGTCCCACATCTATCAGTGGTGGGACTTGGAGGTTCTATGGAGGCTATATGAGGAGCCCTAGACCTCCTGTTTCCATTGAGAGAAATTCAATAGAATATCTGCCCCCTTTGAGGGCTTCTCCCGTGGTTTCATCTCGTTCCTTAAGGAGTAGGGTTCCACGTAAAAATCTTGTTCTTATATGTTTCATATTTCTATATTTTTGTTATGTTTATGATTCCACTTCCGCATTCTCTATTTTCTGACCGTAAGTAATTATTGTTTATGGTTAAACACTATTGCCTTACTGAATCTGAGCCTCTATGAAATTACACGTATGCATTTGTTGCCCCTCATCTGATGACGTGGTAATCTATTTTTCAAAATGAAGACTATTCTGCAACCACACATGATATTACTAAACTATTATGTAATACTAACTTAGCTTTTAGTATCACCATGTAATTCGTACACACTTGTTCTTACTTTACATTATATTTTAATGAACTTTGTACATTTCGATATGCCTAATGTATGGAGCTAACATATAATACTTATACATACACTTATGTACTTTTTTTCCTACGATTGCTTCAATCTTACAGTGTTATGCTAGATTGTAAATTTATTTTTTATTCACAACAACTCTAACAAATAAATCGTATGCCTGCAGTGAAGTGCAGGTATGTATCTAGTATGATTAATAAATGAGTTCCAAATGGGATAAAGATGTGGTCTAATTTTGGGCATGTGGGACCCATGTGGCCAACATGCAAATGGCATTGAATCTTTGTATATAGACACGCACCATACCCAAAGCTCTCATAATGCCATTCTTGTTTTCAAAAGAGAGGTTGGAAGGGAAGTAAAGGGCGCCAAAACAAGGTTTTGATCTTTTTCCCTCTCTATTCATGCATATATAATTATGAGGAAACCACTATCATGATTATCTTAAAATAGAATTTCATTTAGACATCATGTTACAAGATAGGTTTATCTTATAGGGCATTTCAAATATTAACGAGTAGAATATTTGATATTGATTGGAGCTATATCCAATATTCACCTATATTTTGTCCATTAAATTTGATATTGATTAGAGCTACATTTTGATTATACATTTCTAAATGTTTCAACTAGTTTGGAAATTATATAAGTTTATCCGTGGTACCTGAAGCTTAGCATTCAGACCTTGTATCAAATTAATATGATGCTTCAAGTTTTATATATGGTAGAAAAATCTTAGTTGTCATCTGTAAATATAAAGAATGTTAGATAAAAATTCAAATTTTCAGTATCCAGTTACTTTGCCGTAGTGCAGCAGCAGTTTCACGTACTTTTCAGTCTATTAATATGTTTTTATGAATCGGAAAGAAAGAGTACGTGAATGTTGAACACCATACTTGCTCTTATACAAGTCATGTACTATATGATGGTGTCATTAGATATGACCCTAAAACACGTCATTAGATATGATGAAGACATCAGATATGGAGACCATTAGATATTGTTCACAGGACTTTTGGTCTGTATTTTGTATACACACAGACTTTGGTTCGTATGTAAGGTGTTCTTTGGCCTTTGGAATTATCTACGCGTATGACTCGGTTTGTTTCAGCATTTATGGATTAAATACAGATAGTCATGGTGATGTTGTTGCAACAACTATGATTAGCAATGATAGATTTGCAATATTATTAATAACTAGTTTTAGATTATTTGCATTCATTCCATATGGAAGGTGAAATATTTTTACAATAAAATATTTTGAAAAACTTCAACTTGAGTGTTAGCAAGCATTCGTTTTATGTTATCAAATGTTTCCATGTAATATACAAAGTTGCATGAGAAAAAGCTCATTTTTTTTACCAAAATGCTTGAGATATTTCTTACAGATGTATCCGAGGAGACGTAGGAGGCCAATTGTTACTCCATCTCTCTAACTACCATAGATGTTTCGGTTAAATTTTGTATGTAAAAAAAGGTTTTGTAATATATGAAACATGATAGGTTGTAAATAGCATGCACGTGTACCTATACTTATAGTAGTTGAGATCTTATATATACAAACAATTGGAAAGTTGTTTGAGTATTTGTGATGTTTAGTACTTGTTATGAAAGTGGGTAAGGATGATTGAATGGAATCTTTGATACACAATGTTCATGTACATGTTCGTTGTTGAGAGATCCATAAACTAGTAGAATTGCTACCAAAATTTTTTACGTCGAGAAGGAAGAGTACTTGGGAGGGATATTGGGATAAAAAATAAAAAACAAAAAATTTGGATCATTGGATCATCTCTTGGTTTGATTAACCATAGGAGATAGTTAGGTTAGTTGAAGAAGATAATGCATGGTCCTATGCATAAACAAATGTCGTTGTCCGTGATTTTACATGTAATTCAGAAATAAGAAGGGTTCAACAAGTAATTATGAATGTTAGAAAGTTATGGTGTAAAAATCCTTCCCTTTATTTGTTTAACATGAGGTCAAAGTTAAGGGATTAACTAACTTTAGCAGAGGTCATTGTTATTCGGAGAAAACAATGAATTGTTTACACATGAGGCCCTAGGGTTCTCTTATATAAAGGAGAAACCTAATAGACAAATTACATAAAGAACAAGGAAAGAAAAGAGAACATAAAAGTAACAAAAGATAATTGATATCCCAACACTCTCCCTCAAGCTGGAGCATAGATATCAATCATGCTCAGCTTGGAACAACATCTCTGGAATGTCCCTTTGGCTCCGGCCTTGGTGAATACGTTTGTTGTCTGATCTCTTGAGGTAACATGAGTAGTGGAGATGAAGCCCTTCTTAATCATGTCTCGAGTGTAATGATACTCTACCTCGATATGCTTGGTCCTCTCATGAAGGATGGGTTGTTGGCAATGAAGAGAGAAGTATGGTTGTCGCATTGGAGGTGCATGGGAAAAGGCACCTGATTGTTAGGTTAATAAGAACAAATCTGACCCGTATCATTTATGTACTTCCCCGTGCCAACTACCGCCTGATTCTTACTCTTCCAAGACACCAAAGAACTCCTTATGAACACTGCAAAGTCAGAGGTGTACTTCTTGTCCTGAGGACATCTCGCATAATCTACATCTGCACAAGCTGTAATAGTAAGGGATTTGCCTCTGGTAAATAGAAGACCAAGTAAGGCCTTCAGATACATCAAAATCAAACGGACTACATCTATGTCTGCATGTCTGGGATGCTCCATGATCAGACTCACTCTGCTTACTACAAAGGATATAGTTGGCTTGGTGATTATCATGTACAAGAGCTTCCCAACGAGCTCTATGTACCTCCTCTTGTCTACCACTTCAATGTCATCATCATACAACTTCAGCTTGACTCCATGGGAGTAGTGGCAGGCCTGCAATCTATCGCACATGTCTCAGAGAGAAGATTTGTAATGTACTTCCTTTGGATCATCACAAGACCTCGATGGTTCCTGGCAAACTTCAGCCCAAGGAAGTAACGTAGACTGCCAAGGTCCTTGGTTACAAAATGCTGACCTAGAAAATTCTTAGCAGCCCGAATGTCATGCTCAACATCCATTGTAACAATGATATCGACATAAATAAGTATGGCAGTTATACCTCTCTGAGAACTCTGAACAAGCAGTGAGTGATCTATATTCGATCTCACGAGCCCTTATTGCTCTATCAAATCAAAGAGCTTCTGGAACCACGCTCTTGGACTTTTCCTAAGGCCATATATCGTCTTATGAAGTCTGCAAACATTGTGACACTCCCCCTAGCAACGAACCCAGGTGGCCACTGCATGTAAACCTCCTCCTGTAGGTCATCATAGAGAAATGCATTCTTCACATCAAGCTAATATAGAGGCCAATCACGTGTCGCTGCAACAGAAAGAAGAATCTGCAGTGTAGAATGCCGAGCTACTGGAGAGAAAGTATCCTGCTAGTCCACCCCATATGTCTTGGTGAATGCACGAGCCGCAAGTCTCTCCTTGTAGCGATCCACATTGCCATTTGCTCGGTGATCACCTTAAACACCCGCTTGCATCCTACTATCCTACAATAGATACTCTAGTAGAAGTTGTAATAATGCCCCATGTGCCACGTAATTATAATGCCTTCATCTTCTCCTCCATGGCAAGATGCTACTGGCTATCATGTATCGCTTCCTGTTACGTCCATAGTATCTCCATAGTTGCCAGTCCCGCAACAAACCACTGAAAGTTAGCCCAAGGAAACATGGGTTGCAAATGGATATGTAGCACAAGGATGTCTCTGCTTCTGTAGAGCAATAGGCACATACAGATCACATGCCTCCTCAACCTGTAAACTACCCTCATGATAGGGTATTTGCTCATTCTGTAAAAGAAAAACCTGCTGCATGGACAAAACACTAGTGCCATCAGTAGAAATAATGTGCTCATTACATATATGAGATGCGCTGGAAGATGGAGAAGGAACATGAGCTGGAGAGGTATATGAGGCTTGCGAAAATAAAAATGTGGTAACAGATGGACCAACGTACTGGATAATGGTGGTGGTGGTGGATGTGGAGGTGGTGTAGGTAATGGAGGTCGTGCAGCCATAGAAGGCTTGTATACCTCCTCTCTAGAGTCAAACGGAGTCAACTTGTCACCTGTAGGAGAGAAATACATAATAGACTCAAAAATGGTGGCATCTGCACTAATATAGTACTAATGTCGAATTGGATCAAAACAACAATACCCTTTTTGGGTATGAGAGTAATCTACAAAGACACACTTGACATCTCTAGGAGAGAGCTCAAAAGCAACAGAGTCGAACACATGGAGTGTAAGGGAGAACATGTTCTTGGAAAACACAATCAAGAAAATAACTCTCACCTAAAACTGAAGACGGCATATGGTTCACCAGATAGCAAGCAGTGAGGACCGCATTACCTTAGAAAGATTGAGGAGCACGACCATGGATCAAAAGTATCTTGGTCACATCAAGTAAATGATGGTGTTTGCATTCGGCAACATTGTTCTGCTGAAAGGTATAAGCACATGATGTTTGGTGTACAATGTCAAGAGACCTGAAGAACTCTAATAACATGCAGAATTTGAAGGCATTGTCAAAGCAAATAAACTTAATAATAGAAAGGGAAATATTCTTTATTTTATTAATGAAAGATTTAATGACATACTACTAAGCTCCAGACTTGTTTTCCAACCAAAAAACCCAGGAAAGTATAGAATAATCATCCATAACAACTAGATAAAAATTATCCTTGGAGATCAGGAACACGACTAGGACCTCAACTAGATTAATAAGCTCAAATATATGACTATGGTTACGACTTTGACGAGCAGGGACAAAAGAGCGATTTCCAAGTTGGCAAGCCTCACACTGGAAAGAAGAACACGTGAAAATCTGTGGGAGGACATGACACAGCTATTGTAGAGGAAGGTGGCGAAAATGAAGATTTCACAGGTAAGGATATGGGTCCAGTGCGAACTATACAGGCACCGACACTGGGAGACTAGATCAGTATGTATAGTCTCCATTGCACATGACCACATCCAATCACCCTACATGTATGTATGTCCTGAAACACAAGAGGAGTCAAAAATGGCACGACAATGTTGATTTTCCATGATCGGACTTATAGAAAGCAAGTTCTTCTGAAATCAAGAGTATATTGTTAGAGTAATCGGTACTCTGATGTGTTATTCCATAGAGCCCTCGGGTCTCTTATATAGGGAGAAAACCCTTGGGTAAATTACAGAGTCTTACAATATATAAATAGAAATTACGTAACAATAAAACGTAACATAAATAAGTTTCTACACTCCCCCTCAAGATGGAGCATAGATATCTATCATGCTCAGCTTGGAAGAACATCTCTGGAAAGGTCCTTTGAGCAGTGGCTTGGTGAATATGTCAGCAGTTTGATCCTCTGAACTGACATGAGAGGTGGAAATGAAGCCCTTCTGAATCATGTCTCTAGTAAAATGACAATCCACTTCGATGTGCTTTGTTCTCTCATGAAAAGCCGGATTATTGGCAATAAACAATGCTGCCTGATTGTCACATTGGAGATTCATAGGCAAGGGGACATCTACAGTCAAATCTTCTAAGACTGCTCTAACCCACATCATTTCTGCAGTTGCTTGTGCCATGGCTCTGTACTCGGATTCCGCACTAGACCTTGCCACAACAGTCTGTTTCTTGCTTTTCCAAGAAACTAAAGAGCTTCCTATGAAGATAGCAAATCCAGAAGTGGATTTACGATCCCTTGGACATCCTGCATAATCTGCATCTGCACAAGCTGAAATAGACAGATCCGTATCTTTTCTAAATAGCAATCCTGTGCCTGGGGAAGACTTCAGATATCTCAATATCATATACAAGGCATCCATATGAACTTGCCTTGGCTGCTCCACAAATTGACTCACCCGGTTTACTGCAAAGGCAATCTCCGGTCGAGTTATAGTAATATATAAGAGCTTACCCTCCATCTCTCTGTACCTTCTTTTGTCCACCTCCTCGGTATCATCGTCGTACAGCTTCATGCTTGGGTCCATAGGTGTACTTGAAGGTCTGCATCCAGTCATTCCTGTTTCAGCTAGCAAGTCTGTGACATATTTTCTTTGAGTCATCACCATTCCTTGTGCATTTCTTGCAAACTCTATCCCCAGAAAATATCGTATTGTGCCCAGATCCTTCGTAATGAACTGGTTTCCCAACAGGGACTTGGTTATCTCAATCCCCTGAGCATCATCTCCTGTGACCAAGATGTCATCAACATATATCATAACAACAACTGTACCTCTAGGGGTCTTCTGGATGAACAATGAATGGTCCGCATTTGATCTCCTGAACCCCTGTTGTTCAATTAGTTGAGAAAGCTTCTGGAACCATGCTCGGGGACTTTGTTTGAGGCCATAGATAGCCTTATGAAGTCTGCACACCATCTGAGTCTCCCCCTCAGCAGCAAATCCTGGTGGTTGCTGCATGTAGACTTCCTCTTGCAGATCTCCATACAAGAAAGCATTCTTGACGTCAAGCTGAAAAATGGTCCAGTTACGTACCACAGCAACAGATAGGAGGATGCGAAGAGTGGAGTGTCTAGCCACTGGTGAGAAAGTATCCAAATAATCTACCCCATATGTCTGGGTAAATCCCCGTGCTAAAAGTCTTGCCTTGTATCTATCAAGACGTCCATCCGCATGATATTTCACCGTAAAGATCCACTTGCAACTCACCACAGAGGCACCTGAAGGAATGGGGACAAGAGACCAAGTCCCACGAGACTGCAAAGCACGCATCTCCTCTTCCATGGCTAGACGCCAGCAATCAATCTTCATGGCATCTTGATATGTCCGTGGGATCTCAACAGACGAGACAGCAGCTACAAACTTCTGGAAGTCCCCATTGAGACGATGAAATGAGACTTGAGAGGCAAGAGGATATGAAGCACATTGTCTTCGCTGCTTCCTGTGAGCAATGGGCCGATCCAGATCATCCATCATTGTGTCGAGCGGTTGATCCTCGTCCTGTAGTAAAGGCTCCTGCACTGGTGCACTGTCTAACCCATCATTAGTGATAACATCAGAACATACCTGAGGTGTGTTGGATGGTTGACATGTAGCTTGAGCTGGTCCTGTACGCCTTGTATAGAACTTAGGAAAAGGTTCAATTGGAGGTGGTGGTGGTGGTGGAGTAGAGGATTGACCCAGGCTTGGAGGTGGAGGCACATAGACACTAGAATCTGTGGATGTGGAGGAGACCAATCTGTCACCTGTAGGAGAGAAGTACATGACAGGTTCGAAAAATGTAACATCAGCACTCACATAGTACTTGTCATGAACAGGGTCATAGCAACGATATCCTTTCTGTGTCCTAGAGTAGCCCACAAAAACACACTTGATAGCCCTAGGAGATAAGTTTATCAAGTCCTGGAGACAAGCGGTGGACAAATGCAACAGTGCCAAAGACCCGAGGTGTAAGAGTAAACAAATCTTTGTCAAGAAAGAGAATAGATATAAAAGACTTTTTCCCCAAGAACTGTTGTAAGCATGCGGTTGACCAGATAGCATGCTGTACGTATAGCATCCCCCAAAAAAGATAATGGGGCACAACTCTGAATAAGTAATGTGCGCGCAATATCAAGGAAATGGCGATGTTTCCGTTCTGCAACCCCATTTTGTTGAGATGTGTATGCCACATGTGGTTTGTGGGATAATGCCTTAGAAGACAGAAAACTAGTAAGGGAACGAGTGCAGAACTCCAATGCATTGTCAGTACGCACATACTTAACAGTAGATGAGAACATTTTGAACTTCATTGATAAGATTTTGAATAACACTTCCTGCTTCGGATTTATTTTTAAGAAGAAAGGTCCAGGACACTCTAGAAAAATCATCGACCACAACTAAATAGAACATGTGCCCCTGATGATCTGGGACACGACTGGGACCCCATATATCTATGTGAAATAACTCAAATGGGGAGCGACTGCTCCGACTCTGACGACTGGGGAAGCTGGACTGATGATGCTTCCCTAACTAACAAGCTTCACAACGAAAGGATGAACTAGGAGAAATCTGAGGCAGGAGGTGACGCATTTTCTGTAGTGGCAGGTGACCGAACCGAAGATGCCAGGTATATGGAGACACGGGAGCCCTGGGAATGTAGTGAGACGTCAGCATACGAGTTCCGTACAAGACGATAGAGGCCATTGTGCTCAGAACCACAGCCAATCACCCCTGCCCGTTAGTATGTCCTGAAAAATAACAGACGATGGGTCAAAAATAGCACGACAGTGCAAATCTCGTGTAATCTGACTAATGGATAAGAGATTCATAGAGAATTTCTGGTGCATGTAAAACATTCTGTAAGTGCATAGAGGGCAGCAAATCCGTCTCCCCCTGACCGATGATAGGGGAATGAGTGCCATCAGCAATGAGTACAGAGCGACCAGGCTGGACAGCTCTATAGGACTGTAGAATATCTTTTCTCAGGACAGAGATGATGGGTGGCTCCAGAATCAACAATCCATCCTGTGAGATCATGGTTATGATATGAGGCGGAGGACTACCTGAGGCACTGGCTGAGGCAGATGTACTAGTTGATGCCGAAGCCGCAACATCAGACGCATCAGCACCCTCTGATGATGACTGTGGCATGATATCCGAAGCCGTGCTACTAGCTCCTCGAACCTGTGATCGGGAGTAGATGCTGGTGGACCCTGAATATGATCAGCGACACGTGCAGAAGGAGGGAAGCCATGCTTGGAATAGCATGTATCCTCCTAATGACCAGTACGACGACAGAATGAGCACGTTAGAGCATATGCGACCTCCACGGCCACGTCCACCACTTCCTCTGCCACGAAATGAGGAGGAACTACCTCGTCCTCTGGAGACAGCCATTACCGAGGGAGGTGTAGTCGTTGCGTTCGATGGAACTGGGACACGACTGAGCCGTCTGTAGACTTCTTCCATCGGTGGAATGGTGGCATCAGCAAGGATCTGAGAGCGTGCTGCCTCGTATTCAGGATCGAGGGCAGCAAGTAAGACGCCAACCATAGTAGCGTTGCGGAACGTCTTCTGCTGTTCCGGCGTGGCTGTGAGTGGAATTGTGCTATAAGTTTTCGAACATTCCACGAAGAGACGTGTACAGAGAATGAAGAGGCCCTCCCATTTTGCTTCGTGGTAAAGATATCATGCTGCAACTGCAGCATCTTGGTCTCGTTCCGTACCTGAGAGTACGTCGTGGCCAGAATATCCCACATCGCCTTAGCGGTGGGTTGATGGGAGGGACATCATTTGCTATCTTCGTTGTGAGCGTACTTGACAGCCAGACTTTGGCGTACGCGTCATCAGCCTCCCATGAGGCATATATTCCCGTCTTCTCCGGCGGTTCATCTTCGGTAAGAATATGCTTCTTACCACACGACTTCATGAGACTGAGGAACTGCATAGCCCACAGTTCGTAGTTCGTCCCCGTCCATTTTGACGATAGGTGCCGAACCTTTGAAGGCACCGATGGCGGGCATATCGACCTTTGATCTGACATACTGCCGGAGGAAGAACAACTAGGAATGATAGACCAAGAGACTGGTGTCTACCACGACATATGAGGATTCAAGTGCACATGTAGACGTTATGCACTTAAATCCATCATCTATCCGAAACCGACCGAATGGTGAGCTGCCGCGGGGACGAGTATAGGCTATGGAAGCCTTGGCGGAAGAGAGAGGCGGCAACTAGGGTTACCGGCGGCGAGGCTAGGCACCGTTGGGCCGGCTGGCGGCGGGAGGTGCCCGCTGGCGGCTGGGAGGGTGCCCGGTGGAGGGCTGGCGGCACCAGGGGCGGCTGGGAGGGGCCCTGCGGAGGGCTGGCGGCGTCGGGGGCAGCTGGGAGGGGCCCGGCAGAGGGTTGCGGCGCCGGGGGGGGCGGCTGGGGTCCTGGCGGAGGGCTGGCGGCGGCGGCGGCTTGGAAGGGGGGCGGGTGGAGGAAAAAAACCCTAGGGTTAGGGTTTTGGCTCTGATACCATGTTAGAGTATCGATACTCTGATGTGTTATTCCATAGAGCCCTCGGGTCTCTTATATAGGGAGGAAAACCCTTGGGTAAATTACAGAGTCTTACAATATATAAATAGAAATTACGAAAAAATAAAACGTAACATAAATAAGTTTCTACATATATAAAACAGTCTGTAGGCACATGGATGGCATCAAATACACCTTCCTATGTCCTATAATGGTAAGTAACTACGTTCGCTAGGACAACCCATCTAATAGGGGGTTTAGATATGTAAGAACTAAATTATCCTTTGTCCCTACACGGATCGTGAGAATTACCAGAGTCCATGATCCACTTTATCATATCTGCCATGCTACAACTGCTAAGAGCATACACTACGGTGGGTGTTATATGGATCCACCCATATAACCCAACCAAATCATTGAAAATGGGTCAATTGAATTGGGTCATTTCAATTTTTGGTTGGGTTTAGAACCCCAATCCATATTACTTCAATGGGTATCGGATCGGTTGGTACGTCTAATGTCTTCCACCCAAATAACCCAAGTATTTCTTTTGAATGACTTAAATTTAAATCCCGCCATACTCAACCAATATATACTTAATATATAATGTTAAGAATTCTAAACTCTTATATATTTTTAATTAACAACTCTCATTCTTTTATCTAAGTTATCAACTCGTTAACCAACCTTTTCTCATCAAGCATTATTTCAATATTTATTATGTATTGTATTTTTTTCTCTAACAACTTTAACATGATTAGTACATACTATAGCCAGCTGAGAGCTTGCCTTGTTACCACACAACTACACTCCAATCCAATCCACTTTAGGTGACATAAATTATTCTTGAAAACATCTTACCCTTGACTTAACAACTCCATATTAACTCGAACATACCGCCAACGTTCTTCATCCATGTTAACCTTAATTCTTTCAACCCTCTTATTTATTGAGCTTGATACATGCTTACTTTGGCATCCTTTTCCATACATCAATGGCCACATCACTACGTGGCCTTCAATTAACAAGACTTTTCACATGAGTAATTTGATTTTTCGCCCAACTCAATCAACCTAAACCTCTCACCCAAACATCTCAACACAATCTAATTTGATCGGGTGATGGATGTTATTTTTTCAACCCAAAACTACCCAAACCGATCAAGTGCCCACCCCTAGCATAGGCTATACCTAAGGGGCTCAAAGTGGCTCTAGCAACAGCTTACACATCCGGGGAACCAGTAATGGTTCTTGCTGCAGGAGTCATTATCTCCCTCTACATGAGATAATATCGTCAAGGTGTGAACCGAATTGTCTAGAGGCTCAACCTGCTCGGGCACACGAGTAGATGCGGGGTATCCATGCTTTTGATAGCATGTGTCCCCAAAGTGACTTGGATGATGACAATAGGTGCACGGGTCGTGCTAACGTCCACCTCCTCTGCCACAGGAATCATTGCCCTCTGAAATGTGAGAACCTCCCCTGCTGCGAGATGCAGCCATCGTTGAGGAGGTCTATGTGGTAGCAGGTAGTGGAATAAGAAGCATGTTGAGGCGACTGTAGGCCTCCTCATGGGAGGTATGGCCGCGCCTATAAGAAGTTGTGTGCATCCTGCCTTGTACTCTAGATCCACAGCAACCAAGAAAACTCCAACCATCGTGGAGTTCCTATATGTTATCTGTTGCTCTGTGGAAGTGGTAGCGGACATGAAGCTGTGAAGCTTCTCAAACATGCCTTGAAACGAAGAGTAGGAGGTATGCAGGGGAATGACCATTCTACTTGGTCGTACTTGACCTCGTTCTTCGTTTGGACATACGTGGTTGTCAGAATATCCACATCGCCTTGATGGTGGGCTGGTTCACAATGCCATTGGCAATCTCTGTGGTGAGTATCCTAGAGAGCCAATACGAGCGTACGTGTCATCTTGCTTCCATGAAGCATTGTCCTCAGTCTTATCCACCGGCTTGGATTTTGTCAGAATGCGCTTCTTGTTATTGCACTGCATATGTGTCATAAACTGCATGGATCACAACTCATAGTTGGTCACATCCATCTTCACGATGAGAGTCGGGTCCGTGAAGGTACCGGAATGAAGAGAAGGCATCACACTTGTTCTATGGCATGATGAAGAAGGCTGAAATAAAACTTGACTAGGGAAGTAGACCAATTCGAGCGAGTCTACATGATCATATAGAGGATTGGTTTGTACATGTAGACTCATACAACTGTCTTCATCAATCATCGATTCGCGTTAGGGTCGGAAAGGTGATTTATAGGTTTGAAATAACCTTTTACGGTTATAATCAGATTGTTTCAGATTGCAGTTTGGTGATGGTGAGGAGATAAATCAGCCACAAGAGCCAATGGCAGTGTTGGGGGAAGGGGGTTGACGAATGTTGTGCGACTACCCAATGGTGTCGCAGGAAGTGTTGGGGTGGTGCACGGAAGCCCAACCGGAAACGGTGGTGGCGGCAGCACTGTAGAGGCGTACGGTGGCATGTGGAGGGTGGTGTGCATGAGAGGGCGGGGGTGGGGGTTTGGGCATGGGTGGGCTACAAGAACTCCGATCTAGGATTGTTGCTTCAATACTGTTTGGAGAGAAAATAATGAATTGCTTATTCATGATGCCTTAGGATTCTCTTATATAGAGAAGAAACATGTGCAAATTACGTAAAGAAGATAGAAAGAAAAGATAATACATAAAAGAAACAAAAGATAATTGATGTCTCAACAATTGTGTTACTATGAATTTTTTGTAGGAGTATGTGTAAATCTTTCTTTAATATGTAAACTTCCATTGATTAATTGGGGCGTTAATATTTTGATTTTTTGCGGTTGCATTCTTACATATATAAGTGTCGATATTAGTTACAAAGCAATCCTTGGGCAAGTAAGTTGAGTTTCCAAGACATCTTGAAGTCAAATGATAATTTTTGGCTTAAAAATTATTCTTGAAGCATGATAGTACTTGAAATCACAACATAAGAGCATCATATCCAAGAGTGATTCTAGTTTGAAATGTTCATCATGTCCTTGGTATCCACATTCATGTAGTAGCTACATTTTCTTAAAGCTCGTCCTTTACTAACGTTGATACATTATTTATTGTGATTGTTTTTATCATTCAATCCATTCAGTTATTGTTGTGAGTAGTGGAAGTAAACAACATAAACAGAACGAGCAAACCATGTACACGCGGATTTACAAGGTTCACTCGTAAATGTGCTATGTCCTTAAGCGGTGGAGATTGGTTTCACTATTTTTGGGAGGAGAAAGGGAAAATACATAGGATGATTCAAAACACTAACCCTATGGGGGTAGGAAACAATGAGAATACAGATGGATCCTCCCAACCAATTATGATATGGTGAATCTATATCTGGATACTTTGATTAATCGAAATTTGGGAGAATCTTCCCTCTAATTAGAACCTAAAAGGATACCAATCGATTAGGATTGAAATCACATCAACAATCTCCACTATGAATTGAATATTTATGTAGCAGAACAATAACTGCTAAACTCCATCATGAGTTGAATTCTCATATAACAGATTAACCATTGTTAGACTCCATTGTGGGTTGAATTCTCAGATATCAGAAAAAAATATTGATGAACTCCAAAGTAAGTTGAAATCTCATATAGCAGAATTAACAACTGCTAGACTTCATTGTGGGTATAATTCTCATATACCAGTAAAACCACTGCTACAAATTCGGATAATCATTCAAGGAGTTATCAACAATCTTTAACTTGAATATTATCCTTAGATTGCATAGCATCACTTGATGGATTCCATTGTCGCCTTCCCCTCCATGGGGCTACTGCTAACTATTGACATTGAGGAAGTCCGAACAATATTTGAACTTACATGAATGGTAGGCGCCTCCATAACAAAAAGTCCTTCTGCTTAGTACCAGGGATGGTGGTTATCCCTTCTTTGATCTTCTGCAATACTCCTCTTGCAGCATTGTAATGATAACCTTTAGGGTGCGTTTGGTTGGTGGGTTATCTTGGGGAGGATAACCCGTTTTTGTGTTTGTGTGTTTGGTTGGTGGGTTAAAGGTTTGGGAGGGTTTGTGTGATGTGATTTTATTGAAATTTGAAAAAGTGGGTAGTTATTATGAATATGTATTGAATGAAATTGAAAAGTGGGTAGTTTTTGTGATGTGATTGTATTGAAGTTTGGAATAATGAGTAGAAGTTGAGTATTTTATGATTTTTAGATGATATGATGGTATAATATATATTTTTTGGTGAGAGAGAGAGAGTGGGACCCACTAGTGGGTTAGATATATGGGTTTGGGGGGGGGGGGGGGGTAACCCCCCAACCGAACGGCCCCTTAGAGTCCAGACCTTGCAGGGATATAAGATTTATCATCGGCTTCGGAACATGGTGAACTTCGAAATAGTCCTCACTTGTTTTTCATAGGATCGATGTCAAGGGTTTTGCATGGCACGTCATTCCCTATAATGATGTTTCACCATTAACATTCACATAGGTTGAAAATCAATTTTAATGAGGTGTCATGTGATAGGAACAACCATAATCAACAATCCATATATCCTCATGATACATTTGATCCTTGACTATAAGTATGTAATCATATTCAGAATCATCTCCTTCCTGAACAACCCATGCACATGCCTTTCTTCTAGGAGAAATCACTATTCTCATGAGTCATAACCAATCCCGCAACTTGAGAGTCTTGCTTACCGGTAGTCATGTGTCGAAATTCAAGTGTAATCAAACTCGTGCAAACTTCCTATGTGGTTATCTCTTCCTTTCCTTCAACAAAATAACTGAGAAAACTTTTCATATGACAGTTGAAGAGAAACTAATAGAATCTTGGCAGTAGCATCATCTTCTATCTTAAAATTTATGTTTCTTAAATCTATTGACAATGTATTTAAATGATCTAGATGTTCCTCAAGAGAAGTACCTTCTTGCATGTAGATAGAGAACATGCATTGCTTCAATAACAACTTGTTGGTGAGAGATTTCGTCATATACAAACCAGTCTCAAAAAACAAATTCGCGGTGGTCTTCTCATTCTTAATAATCTCATCCGCTAGATATAGCATCCAGTGTGCATTTTGTTTCTATGCCATTAACATAGAGAACTGGAGTGCATTCGCCCTCTCCAAGTTTAATGGCAACCAAATGTTGTGCTGCTTGCGAAGGGCATGCATCTTGATCTATCATAAGCAGAATACCTTCTTGATCTTCAGATTGTGCAACATGCAACATCATTTTCTCAATGATCCAGATGAACCCGATACCAAATATACAGGAAGCAAAACCAAAACATATGAAATAAGCAAATCACATACATGGATTTATAATGTTCGCTTGTAATTGGACTACGTCCTTGGGCAGCAGTGTGCCAGTGATTGGTCTCACTATTTGTGAAGAAAGCGAAATATTGTAAATGATTGAAAACACTAACCCTATGAGGTTTACATAGTACCGATATAAGAATAAAATCTCCACAAATAGACAGATTTTAATATCTCTCTAAACATGCAGATTTCCTGAATCTCCTTAAATAGGAGGATCTCCAAATCCCCCCCCCCCCCCCCCCAACCCAATAGGTAGAATAGACGAGTTAGGAAACAATCCAAATCCAGATGGATCATCCCAATCTGTTTTGGTCTTGATGGATTCTCTAATCCGAATCTAGGTAGGTACTCTAACCGATTGAATTTTGGAAGAATCTTACACCAAATCGAATCTATAAGGATTCCGTTCAATTGGGATTCAAATCGTATCAACAGCTCTCAAACAAGAATAACACGATCGTGTACATGGTGTATCTAACATATAACGGCTGTTTATAATTTCTGTCATATTATAATATTTTTGTTCTATCTGATGCAACAACGTGATAGTTCTCTCCAGGGTATTTGCAGAGTCATATTTGGAAAGAAAAGAGAGTTTCATTTAGTTTATTCTTTTGGCATTTTTTTCAAAATTCTGCTTCTGTAGTTCATACATGCATTCAACTACATGTCCTTCATTTCTGCCCGTTCCTCGTTTGTTTCTGTCGAAATCGGACCGTAAAAGATATGATATAAACTCGAGGCCGTGCAAGGAAATAAAATAAACAGCAGCATGGACATAAAGCACGTCCTTGAATTCTGATAACCTTTTATACAAGTTTGGCAGAGTCACGCAATGAGTATTCATTTCTTAATTAACATCAAGCAAAGAAAATCTCTCTTTACGTCTTTTCTTCAGCTTGATATATTTTTGATCTACTGAGCAATGCATCAATGCGTCCTTGCAGCAGATTACATAGGACATCTGAAAAGTTTTGATTATGATTTTGGTTGGCCTTAGGTTCCAAATGCGACAAACGGAGGTATATATCTTCAAATATATGCTCAATATCAATCCAGAATCTACTTTGAATCACTTGTAGGCATCAACCATGTTTTCTCTACTACTCAGTTAGCCAAACCAATGACAGAAAGATCTCCCAGGGGAACAGTCTGGCTTTGTTGAGCTGCGGACGGGCACAGGCAGTGGAGGTGACCAGAGGCGGCTCTGGCAGTCATCGAAATTGACGCCAAGTTCTGCAAGGTCAGGGTACTTGTCGAAGAGCCTCTCGGAGACGAGAGTCGGCACATTTTGGATCCTTCTTCCGGCGGATACTTGTGCTACATTGGACATGGGGTTGGGTGTTGGTGATGGCTTATGGCTTCTGTTGCTTAGGGAGCTCCACCTGTGTAATATAATGGTTTTACAGGAGGGAGGAGGTCTGGTGGCGAGGCGTGGGCGGGAAGGAAAGTGGAATGACTTATTATTTGTGGAGACCTAACCGTACTTTGAGGTGTTTGTTAGGTCTTTAATTCCTGTTGGAAGCTGTGCAGAGTCCTTGATTCAAACTAAAACGGGTTGAACTGTGGGAAGAGGATCTTCTGCTGTAGAAGGGATTGCAACAGAGGTGTTGTATTCCTCGATATTTTTTTTGTGAATTAGATTTTAAAATCCAACCTTATAGATTGAATCTTAAATCTTAGATTAATTCTCTATATATCCTCCAAATTTTTCCACTTGTTCTAAATAGTTTACCCTTCATATCTATTCGGAGATCGAAATTATCCACTTGTTCCAAGCGTTGGCTGTTGGGTGGTCTTTTTTCAAAGCGAACTTCCTTGCAACCATTTGGATGGAGCATTTCTCACTCTCGGATCTTAGTATGCTTTTAGTTCCAACATTCTCTCTCGGATCTTAGTATGCTTTTAGTTCCAACATTCTTGCCCATGGTGTTGGAGTTAGTTAAATTATATGCACACTCTCGTAACTCTTCACACCCTTTCTGATCTTATAAATTGCTGTCTTTTATACTTGAAAAGTAATAAGATGTTGAAGCTAACGCTTATTATATTTTTGAGTAAATTACAATTTGGGTTCCCATCTATGGGTTCGATCTCAGAATGGATCCCGATCTTTAAATTGTAACGATTCGGGTCCCATGACCATTTAGGAAATGGAAAATTTGATGTTCATGACGAATATGCCTTTGTTTGGAAAGAAATGGTGGTTGGATTCCAACTTTTAAACAAGGTCATACTCGTCATTAGTCCCAAAAAGTTTCTTATATTAATGATCCTTGGACTTGAATCGTTACAATTTAAAGATCAGGACCTATTCTGAGATCGAATCCATATATGGAGACCCAAATTGTAATTTACCCTATATTTTTTATCATACGAAAAATTCACTGACAACGCTAAGGCTTTATGATCTTAAAATTTGCAGTCTTACTAGAGTACAATATGCAACTGCTCCAAAGTTTTCATTATAATATATAAGATTCGAGTTATGTGGAGAATGACGTGAAATTATCAAGGAGTGGAAAAAATATAAAATCCAACAATTGGATCGTTAGGTTGGTTCACGCATTAATGCCACCAATTAGCTTCATAGGACAGCCCAAATCCTGCAATTTTATCATAACATACTGATACATGTTATATTACAAAATGTTATGCTAATTCCATCTTCATGCCATGTCCATAGGCCAATGTTGAACAGTAACATCCATGTCTCATCACTCTTACGCATTCAGCAATTGTTGTTATCGAAATAGTGATCGCTCTATGTTAATGTAATGATACGAGGATACCTTCAGTATCAGATGTTAAAATTCGTAGCAATGTAAAAATTGATTCTATTAACACCATTTTCTTATATTTTAGGTTGTGGATATATTTAATTTCAACTTTAAGAAAATGTTTTCAAACATTTACTTTTCATATATCCATCTGTGAAATATTTACTTCCGAATTATAAATATTCATTTCCATGTACGTGTTTAGATATGTGATTTGTGATTCGGAATATCAGGAAAGATATCCGGATTAGGTATCCATATCCAGAATCAAAAATAAAAAACAGTACATATGTCCTCATCTCTATCCATCTGTTTGCTTCCTTCCGTATCTTGCTCACTTCCATCAGTCTTCTTACAATAAAAATGTATAAAAACAAAACATATCCGGTCAGCAGAGGTCTGATAAGTTGACAAAGCAGAGAGTCAAAGAAGAAGAAGCATCATTTCATTTTCCAGGGATAGGTGGAATCGAACTCTAGTAGATGGAGGGAAAATATTACACTGCCACATTAAATCAGCCGCACAGAAAAACATAATTGTTTTTTATTTACTGGGTAAAATCGCTTGCTTTCTCAGCAGTCGTAGAATTAGCATTTCTCAAAAAAAAAAGTGCAGGATTTTCAGCAGAAACGAAAGAAGAGACCTCTACCGCATGACCTTGCTATCAAATATAGGTAACATGGATGAGTTGAAATTAAGAAAACAGTTACATAATAGTTGTTAATCAGCTATTGATGGAAAATATTTGAAAATATATATCTGGATAAGAAAACAGCGAATTATTTCAAAAGGCAACAGATTTTGCATTTACAAAAACATAAGGTTCGCCGCTAACACTGAAGCAATACCAACTTGACAAGATATGTCCACTTCAAATTGGGCTAGTTTAGGTCTATATATTCTAAACAGAAAAACTAATAGTTTTCATGGTAAACAAATCTAACAAAACCCAAAAAGTGTTCCCATTCCAAAGACTGAATGCAACCCAACCTGCAAGAGCCCCCAAAACACACAACATAGGCAAAAGAGCAACACAACCAGAAGATTGAAAGGTTTGGTTACATATCCAGAATGGCATCACCTTTCCTCAATCCAGAGTTTACCATGCACTGCATGGTGTTGGTTAGCCATTCCAATATTACTAATCACATTAATGTTTCCGCACTGACATGTCATGTTCAATTCACACAGGTTATCACACAGGTCAACTCAGCATTTAGTTGACAGATTAGTATAGCAATTACACAGATTATTCCTTCCAATAATTACTACCATATCCAATTCAGGCAGGTTAACTTGCAAGAAAAACTGGTAGTCAAGTACAACCCCGGCAAAAACACAGCATTGACAAGTGACCAAAACTCTTGTATCGAGTATGCTAATCTTAAGCCTGAGAAGCCAACCACAACCTAAACTTTCTTGGAACCAAATCTATGGCAACTTCCAATCTTACCAATAAAATGCTACTGAGTCAGTTGATTCAAATGAAAATCAAGACTGATGATAATAAAGTCAACAAGGAAAATGACATCACAAATAAAACATTGGTTTGATTACAACAGGAAGTCCAAGTTCTGATCTTATTTTGAAAAAAAACAAATAAGCATTGGAAAAATGTGGGAAGAAAAAAGGAAGTGGCCCCTCATCATAATGTTAAAAGTGGAGAGATTATCTAAGTAAATGATATAACAAGGACAATATGTTCTGCTATGCAGGAGAAAGTGTTTGTGTAATCCTATTAATGAGATTCCAAATTCCATTAGATTAATCAAACAGAAAAGGAAGAAGGACCCATTACAGATCAGGTGAATATTATAGCTGACCAGAGGAAAAAGGTTTACTTTAGATCAATGTGTGATGCAAAGAGTTTGGGAAAACGAGTAAGCCAATTCCCTATTGCAGAAGGCCCTTTTCTGAGTCTGATCCATCTGAAAGCCTCTCAAAAGATCGAAAAATTAAAACAAGGAGCCTCTCATAAGATAGAAAAATTAAAACAAGGTCTCCCCTAAAAGGAGAGTGGCCTAGGATGACAATACCTCCAGGAATATTAGACGTAGGGTCCAGTGGAAATACAGGTACAAACCAGCAAGCAAGGGGTCATTAAAGATTTGACCTTTTGGAAAGCTTTTCCATTAAAGATATGTATCTGCTTCTGCTGCTGAACAGGAAAAAAATGCTAATTTGTTTTTTACATTTCATGATCTATAAAGCTTATTGCACTGCAGAGCTAAGGTGATTTGAGCAAGTTTTGATGATTTATTGATCCAATTCCTGCAAAGAAAGTTGATGACATATAACAGAGAATATGGATGAACAATGATCAAAGATGAAGATGATACTGAAGCTTCTGTTGCTTTTAAATTTCGTGTTCAAGATCTTAAGTTGAAAACTGTTGCCTGTTGATTTATGTTGTGAGATTTCAAAACTGAAATTAATTCAGCCTAATTCTATCTCTGTTGTTTTCTTCCATGACACACATTCTAAAATCCCTAAAAGGGCACATTGTGTCACCTTTCTTTTTATGGAAATAAAGAGATTTCATAAGCTCCATAAACATCAGACTTACTGGTACAAAAAATGGTTAAAGCACTTCATGTAAAAATCATAACAAATATGAAAGCAGAGCTCCAGAAAGTAAAAGAAGAACTTGGGAGTCTGTAGCAAATATTTAGTTAGATCCGGATTATGCTATCATGGTCAATATGATAGAGTGATATTGTGATATCCGGAATCTTATGGAATGATTGAAAGAATATATCTCCAAAGCACTTAACTCGCAAGGTATCACATATTTACACAAGCAAACTCTATTGCAGATTCCCTCACTGACAAAGGTATCCTGTTGAAGTCGGAGTAATACTCTGCTAAGAAAATGCCTTGTTTCACATATGGTACTTGCAAGTTAGAAAAGAACAAGATTCCGTGTGCTAGATTCAAATGAAGAATAAAATAGAACTGGCTTGTGGAACTTGATTCCAAAGATGTTCTGCTCTTTGAGGGGACTTTTTATTTGGCATTTCAAGATGAGAGGCCATATTGAACAGTATACAATTTGTATGAGAAAAAAGGACACGTGTCCATCATAGTCAGAACCCTGCATATATTAAGAAAAAGCAATCGAGGTTTTATAAAAGTCCAGACTCAAGAAAAGTCTTCACATGACAACCATCATTTTCAACATAAAACCCATCCTCCCAAAAAAGACCCCAATTAGCCCCATAAACAACCCATAGGCTCCCCAGGTGAGCCACGTAACTTGTCTCCAAAATTTCCGGTGCCCGACAATATGTCAGAAAGCGGTCGTTGGCAGCTTTTCGGGAAAAAAATAGATCTTTCTCTTCGCATCTCCGATCAAGTGGAAAGAGGTCAATCACGTGACCTTCTTCAGCTAGGGAATGACTACCATAAGATGTACAAAATAGAGTTAGGTGGACTACGAGTGCGGCGAAGAGATCTGGCGTAAAACTCAAAGAGAGCCATAAGCCATCATCATGGCCCCAACTTTTGAAGGCTCCCGCTGTTTGCTGTGAGGAACATCTGATCGAGGTTCGTCAGGTGAATGCACACACATTTCCTTCAAATATAAGAAAGTGGATAAATCATTCTGGGGATAGGGTACTCGATCGCAGGCCTCATCCCTTCCACTAAGAGAAAATTAACAGGGTATGAAGGTGAGGGCCCTTTTCTTGCGTCATCCAGTGTTCAGACAAACGGCCGAGTAGGGTGCATACTCGGCCGCATACTCGTACTCGGTAGCCTTGCCGCTCCGAGTATGATGAAACGACCATGTATGTGGGTTGACCCGCATACTCGACCGAGTATACCCTTATGCGGCCGCATACTCGGCCGCTTTTCAGATAGAACTTTTTTTTATTTAATCTAAAACCAAATAACCCCACCAGCATAATAACATTAAACCGCATACTCCCCGCATACTCCCCGCACGAAAGCGCATACTCTCCCGCACAAAACCGCATACTCCCCGCATACTCTCCCGCATACCGCATACTCTCTATGCAGTGACCCCTCCGACTAAATACCGTATAGCGCATTCCTGAACATTGGTGTCATCTTGTCATCTCACTAGGTAAAAAGTGAATCGAAATTTATGGCAAAGAGGGCTAACTGACTAGAATCAGCAAATGTTGTATCCTTTGAGCTAATTCCACACAATGAGCAATCAACCCTGTCAAAAGGCGTGAGCTTGCAGAAAATGCCCAACTAGGATGTTTAGTAGGTCTATTTACTCTAGTCAGGAAGGGTTGACTCGACCATCACTAATCGCTCACTAGTCAGCAAACAGACTAATCAGACTGTTTTTTTCCTTATTTTCTGCTTTTTTACAAAGCAAACCAAATGTAATCTATGATACTTAATGTTCCATTACAATAAATCGTTGCTTTTATTTCAATATGATAGTATAGAAAATGTATAAGCTTATATAATCTGTGCATAAAAATCATTGTTGTAAAAGTCACCCGACTGCCCCGACTAGTAGGTACAACTAGTTTAGTCAATGGGGCGGTCGACCGAGTACCGGCTATTTCTGACTAGGCACACTAGTTGGCCAATTTTTGCTTGGTTTTTTTATGTTTTGCTTCTTTAAAAATCAAACTTATTAAGATATGCTTTATGTTTTATTTAAATTCAATTACTTCTTTTATTTCATTATGATAATATAAAAATGTACAAAATCTATGTAAATATATGTATAAAAATGAGTTATATATTTAAATTAATCAAAAAAAACAAAGCCGATTAATGTCCGACTAAATCCGATTAGTCGTCCGACTACCGATTAATCCTTAGTCTGTGACCCGGCCGACTGAGTACCAACTACCGACTTTTGCAACCTTGACAAAAATGTTTTATGTTTTTAAAATTATTGAAAAATACAATACGACTAAAGTTTGACTAAATATGTTAGATCGCATGATTGCCGATCAATCCTTAGTCACCAACCCCACCACCTGAGCACCGACTACCGACTTTTGCAACCTTGAGAAGGAGAAAACGATGTCATGCACACCTTGTTCATCAATCTCCCATGTCTTAAGCTCCAAATAAGTTTGCAATCTCTCTAAGTCCCCAAGATCAAAAATAGTGGACACCAAAATTGCCATATGGGCTTTCTTTATTGAAAAGTCCCCATCACGCCAAACCCAATTACCTATACAACCCGAGGGCCCCAAAACCAGGCAAAGCTCCCCGATTAGCTTCTAGAAGTCCACCAACTAAAGGCTAGATCAACCTTTATTCTAATATAGCAATGTGAAAAGTGGGTGACCAATAGCCCTCAGAAACTTCTGAGACAAATATATCAAGCTGTTTAAAAAAGAATACGTGTAAAAATCAGGCAAAGAATCTGGGATATTCAAGCTTTTGTCTTGATCAGAGGATGTGCATATATTCTACATCTAAAATTTGGATTTCGAGACCTAGTTCCTATAAGTTTTCTTGTAACATTTCCATCTGAATAAAAGCTGATGCAGACACCTCCAGAGGGATTCCCCCTTTTTTACTCAAAAAAAATGGATTTCGAATTTAAAGGTATGCAAGTTCACGCCAATTCCCAAGAGGGCGTTCAAACATCCATAGCAGCAATTGATGGCAAAGAAATGAGGAGGTGCACACATAATTTACGTGTGCACAAAAGCTATGTCCTCTCTCCCTTTGAAATGAGAACAAGCGTTATTTGGTCAAACATTTTCTTCCAACTGCTCTGAGTTTGTACAGCCGGAAACTCAATTGCAAACTGAAGGGGCTATCTCAATTTTCGACGATGTTTGGTTGCTCGGTTAACCAAGGTTTTAAGGAAGGATTGCTCCACTGTTGGAGCACATTGTTTGATAATAAAAATAGACAAGATTTGAAATGTAATAACTGGTTATATAATCGAAAGGAAGTGTATGCTTCATGAAATTTAATCTGATGCTAAATTGGTGGATTTGTTGGTAGAGTAAACTGTAAAGGTGTCAATATCACAATATGTACAATTCTAAAGTTGAATTTACAAATCATATGGGATACTGGATATGAAATTTTTCATTAAATATAAAGCACTTGCTAAAAATTGTTTGCACTATATACAAGCCTACATTTGCAAAAGAAAGGCCAAAAAATTAAACTACCCATTGAGAACTAGGTGTTCAAGAATAGCAGTGCAGTACTTTGCTGCATTGCAATAAAGGTCTAATGCAGATTCAAAGAGCAGTTTCTGCTAAGTAATTCTTTCCAACAATGAGTTCTTTGTTCACCCTAATTTCTCATTTTACTTATAACAAGGTTGCAAAAGTCGGTAGTCGGTACTCGGTCGGTCGGGTCACTGACTAAGGATTAATCAGTAGTCGGGCGATTAATCGGATTTAGTCGGGCTTTAATCGGCTTTGATTTTTTAAATATATAAGTCATTTTTATACATATATTATAATATATATACATAGATTTATATATATATATATACTATCATAATGAATCAAAAGAAGTAATTGAATTTAAATAAAATACTAAACTTATTAGAATAAGTTTGCTTTTGAAAAAGTAAGATAATACGGTATCTCCAAGCAAAAATTGGTTGACTAGTGGACCTAGTAGGATTTAGTCGGTACTCAGTCGGCCACCCCACTGACTAGACAAGTCGGACCTACTAGTCGGGCTAGTCGGGTGACTTTTACAACATTGACTTATAATCCCTTTGAAGGACTCAAATTGTATCTTGGAAAAACTTTAAAATAGAAGGGTTACTCAAACCCTCTAAATATCAGGCTTATTAGTAAAAAGAAGCCCTACATGTTCATTTGGATAGAACTCACATTCAATACAAGATATTATCATGAACTGTAAAGAGAGCTTCAGGTACAATTTGCACTAAAATGGGGCATTGACAAGAAAAATACAAGCCAACATGAAATTGTTATGCATGAGAATGATCAAGAACCAAAAAGAAGCAACGCTAGATTCACTACCAATCTCTTCCTGATCAGCAAGAAACTTTAAAACAAAATTCAGCATTTAAAACCAAGACAAAGCATCCAAACAAATAAAGTGTCTAACTAATTAATGTACCACTTTCAGAGTAACTCACATCATAAAAAACAAAATTAACATCATAAACTATCGAAAAACAAACTAAACCATTATGCCAGAAAAGTCTGTCCACCGCACAAAGGATTCACTAGTTCTTCTCATCTTTACTTCTCTGACGAGTTCGGCCCTCTCTTCTTCCCAAAACCAACAACTGCAGAGCATAAAGAAGCAAAAAGATAGTATCTTCATCCATTAAAATTGAAAAAAAAAACGCAACTTTCGAAGATAGCAATCACCACATCCCTACGTACCGGCCGTGACGAATCGGCGGTTGTACTGCATGCGCTTGTGGGCTCTGCCACGGGGTTTCTTCTTCTTATCCTGTTTCGCCACCTTGGGGGTCTGCCCCCTAACCTTCCCGGCACGAGCTAACGATCCGTGGACCTTTCCTGCATTGCAAAATCAGAATTATATATATATATATATCCATGTCCTCTAATTACTCTATTTTTCCAAGTTCTCGAATTAGTACGTATATTCCATCATGGTACAAGGGGTGTGTGTGTGTGCGTGTTTCTGTTCCTATTTTATGCTCGTTAATCTTTCGCATACGTTACACAAATGATACTTTCGTTGTAAAAGCAGGGATCAAAAAATAGCGGAGGCATCACGTATTGCGTACAGATAAAACGGCGGGGGATGGAGAGGATTACCCATGGCTGCTTCGGATCTCTTTGATAGGAGAAGAAAACCCTAGGAACGACGGCAGCGGAGGCTCGAGAGGGAAACCTTAGTGAACGAGGGCAGCGTAGGGAGGGGAAGGAAGCGGGAATGTGCTTGCAGGGAGTAGATGAAATGGAAACCTAGTTTTTTTTTAATAGAGGTCCTTGTAGCATGAAAACCTTTTTTTTCAAACCAAGGATAAGTTTGGTAATCAAATTATCATCGAGTGCTCACTTAATTTTAATTAATGTTTGGATCTGGATTACTCTACTTTTACTTTTAAAATTCTATGTTGGAGTTGTAGTATATCATACCCAAAAAAATCAAATATCAAAAACACATTCTAATAATAAAATATTAATCAACACAAGTAACAATATTACATCACATTATTATATAAATTCTTTTAACCATCCAAACACCGATTATTTAAAAAAATGCTCTTGTATAATTGGTTGGATCAACTCATGATCCAATAATGATAGGTGTGATGGTCACAATCAAACATATCAATTACCCGCCTCGTGAATATCTTAACTCTTAGTACCTCTAAGGCTCTAACCCTACCCCTAACTAGATATAGGCATGGGTCGAGTCGAGCCCTGAAGGGCCCAGGTCCATGTTCATTTAGAAAATTTGAGTCTCCGGTCAGGTCTAGGCCCGCAATTTTTTTCTGTTCAATCTAAGCCAGGCCTGCCCAATTCCATCGGGGCAGGTACGCCCATCTGTTGTGCTTGGTCCATGGAAGAATTGGATTTACTTCAAGGATTATTCTACATGGTCTAACCGTGTATACTATTTAAAATAAGGTTGTTCTACATGTTGAGTCTGGCAACAACGCCACAATATTTGATGTTGTATAAAAGCTCCCCTTCATTTCATTTATTCATTTATAAAAATGAAGTGACATGACATGGTGGTCTAACAAATCCATTTACATATACAAACAAAAATCAATAGATACCTAATGACTCGCAAAAGCATGAACACTAGAACATTACCTCAAGTTGGCTCCGTTGCCATAGAGATACTTCTTCACCTTCAATTGCAGATCTTCCGGTACTTCCAATCAGTGTATACTGAATGTCAGATTATGCACAGAAATATGTAGATTGTGATGTTAGAAAGCCACCATGATATGCGATAAGAACCTAGTGCTCATTTTCGAAGCCACAACCCAACTTGTTGAAATGCTCCATGTAAATATTTCAATGTCATGGGAGCAATTTCTATGCAAACACATAAATAATCAATTACTTTGTTGGAACCAACACACTTGGCAACAGCGCAGAACAAAAATTAAAACAAATAATATGAACTGGAGATAAATGAAAGAAGAATAAAAAGTTACCACAATAGCATCAGTGAGCCAAGAGGGAGGAAGGGTTGGGGGTAGGAGGTGGGGCGAGGGTTGGCTATGGGCAGTGGAGTAGCGAGGAAGAGCTAAGGGTGGTGATGGTGGAGGGACAATGGGGCGGCAGCATGAAAGGGAAAGTGCAGCACTTGCGATGGATTGCAACATGTGGTTTCAACATTTGGAAAAGTTTATGATAAGAATTTCACATATTTTGTGGAGTTTCAACATTTGGAAAAGTTTTCAACCTTGCTCAAGTAGTTCTAAGGCGATAACGAAAATTCAGTAGATTTGCAAGCAGTGTTTGTCTCCGCTTTCCCTGCCACCACCTCGATCATAGACGTCATGAGAGCATTCATGATTTTGTCTACATCAATGATCTGGTCTTGAATTTCCCCGATACTAGTTCAACAATGTTTGATCTTACCGCCCCTTCCCCCTTCCCATTCCCTTTTAAGGCAATCTTTTCATGTGGGTCCTCCATATAATGAGAACCTTAGGACCTGTTTGATTGCTGGGTTAGACTGGGTTGGATTGGGGTACACTGGTGTACCCCTCCTTCCAACCCTCTCAATCCTCCTCACAGTTTACTATTCACAGGGGTACAGTTTACTATTCACATGGGTACCCCACCCCAACCCAACCCAACCCAGCAACCAAACAGGTCTTAAGGATGTCATGGATAATCAATGCATACTCCCCTCCACTCAACCGATAGATAGCAAGCCCCCCAAGAGATAAAAATCATGGATAAGCAATGCATAGTAACAGTTCCAGCTAGATTTGAAATCAAAGCACTCAGGCTACATGGATTGATTGATCAGAAACCCATAGATAGCGAGTCATAGTTTAACCTCTCAAACTTTTTTTCACCCCAGCTGGCTCCCTGCATTTTTCAAGGAGAAATACCTACTAGAAATTTCCAAGATATGGGTTTGTACTTCCTCGTTATTTCATTACAGTCAAAGGTTCCATTAAGCCAAATTACACAGCAAAATGCAACATCACTCCCTTCACCAAGCTGCAATTACCAATAAATATTGCCTTATTGATACGTTTTAACATTACGAGATATACAAGATCTTCAGCATATTCACCCCGCTGTTACGCAGGGATGGGTGAGCCAACATTTTCATCTTACGTCCGCGTGCCACTTCTGCGATGGAGAAATCTTGCAGGGTCGAAGGGAGTGAGGTCCACTGTGGTGGTACGACCGTTCAGTATGAGCTCTGCCAAAGCAGCACCAGTGGCGGGGCCATTAAGGATGCCCCAGCAGCTGTGTCCAGTCCCCACGTAGCATCCTTGAACTCCAGGAAGCTCTCCAATCACCGGGAGACCATCATCAGTGCATGGCAGGAAACATGCTTGCTCAGCAACAATGCTGGCTACTGCATCCCCATTGCTGTTACCTGTTACAAGATGAGTCGACACTGTCCCAGCGATTTCATGCAGCATAGCGATGGATGGTGGGTCACCTACAACCTGCTCTGCATCTTCTGGTACCTCGGCATCCTTGGACATACCACAGATGTACACCTCACCTGAAAAGATGGGAGGGATTAAAACTCCAGATGTAAGAATTTAATAGGACGCAAGCATCTTCATAGTATATGATGATAATGTTACGAATAAGACTTCTGAACTAAAGACTTACATGATCTCTATTAGAAATTGTTTCCAAGATATATTATCACAATGGAGTTCTGTGTGGTCTCAGGATGTATTATTTAGTACCTGGCTATTACTTCTATCTACGTATGTACCAAGATCAATAGATGCGTTACAACTGCTTCGAACATTTAGGAAGGAGTGTTTCCACAAGCTATTTCTTCACCATTTAAATGGCATTGCGGTCTAATGTCCCAACATTTACAACCTTAGCATTTCAGACTCAACTTGGACAACCAACTTACACGGCATATGGCATTATTACACCTTCATTCTCATGTCTTATCCGTGAGAAATTCTCATGGTCAAACTGCTGTATTAACTGCTAATATTTACACTAAATGCAGCAAAAAGAGTGATCCAAATTTGTCCGACCAAGAATAGTTCATTTTCCAAGGAGGCGACTTTAAATCAATTTCAACGCAAGCCAAGTTTAATGAATTTAAAAAAATCCAACTGGGGCCTAAACAAATGGCGACCTTACCAGTAGGCCTTGGGTACACCTCTGGCTCCAATGCCTTCCCTCCACCGCCAGGCGCATAACTAAGGAACAGTGCGTGAGCTGTGATAGAAGACGGATCATGTGGTCGAAGAACAATGCTATGAGCTTTGAGCCCGGAGACATTGAACAGTGAAGAAATCAATGAGAAGTGGCTTGACCAGGGCCCCAAAGCGAGCACCACTGCATCTGCAGCAATGGAGATAGCCTCGCCATTCTCAAGCTGAACTCTGACTCCGACAGCTCGACCACCGCCCATATCCACATGGTCGACCTTTCCTTTCACCACCTTGACACATCCGCTCTCCACTGCAGCATCAACCAGTCTCCGTGTGAAGAGCTGTGGGTGAACTTGTGCTGTCGTGTCGATTGTCCCTATCCTTCTAGGGTGCCGCGCAGGACCATCAACCCAAGGAGGGAGGAGCGAGGAGGAGGTGTTCCCCTTCTGGTTATGGATAATGTGCAATAATGAATAATTGAAAATAAGTAGTAAATTAAAATTATTCTAAAAAATGCTTTCTTGGACACAAATATGCAATATCGTACAATAATGGGACGGAGGTTCTTTTTCCTTTGACGTGTGAGATTTTAACCTTGATCTTCTGAATTGTAGGCATGGTCCATTTAAGTGGAGTCAAAATATGAAAAAATACTAAAGGGTTTTTTGACACGTAATGATTATCACACTTTCTTAGAAAATGATTTAACCCCCAAAATACTATGTTTCCTATAATTCACTGATCAATCCTCAAGGAGTATGAACTCACCTACCATTTCATATAATACTATAATTCATGTTTTATTCTGGTCTCCTGGTGTCGGTTGTAAGGAACACGTAACTTATTATTTAATTAGATATCCAACCTTCAAATGCCTAAAGTCAATTTAGAGTTTGTCCAATTGTTTTTTTGGGGGGATTTTTTAATGCAAAATAGGGGGAAACACTCCAGAGTTCGTCCAATTGTTGTCTTAGCACAGGTCTTCCTAAAGCAGCTCTGATCTTGTTTTCACAACCTTCTTGAACTTACTAGCTTTGGGGTTGTCCTAACGTGTATCCGACCTAAACCTGAGCCATTGTTGCAGAAATTTGATCATGACAACTTAAACGATTTATATCCAATTGAATCATGGCCGACACCCAAAAGCTTAAGTTCAAATTGTCACGTAACTTCTACCACTTCTTATAACTTATCACACATTTGTGAGCTTTCAACATAGTATTTTCGGGGGATGATATAATCTTCACCACTTGTGACAAGGTTTATCACCTATTCACGGTATTATTGGGCTTCATGATCTTAGATAAATGATTCCCTCAATTTTTTTTCTAGAAATTCCTAGTACTGGTGGTGGCGCCATGTTCCTTAATGGGCTTTTCCTACTAAATCATTGTAGGATCTGTTAGACCTCTCGAGTAGTCGTTTACCCTATTAAAAAAAGCTCGAGTCCTCATTATCTGATTAAGACCTCCACTATCATAACATCAATAAACATTTTAAAAGTTTTTGATACAGGATCACCTTTTAGGATCTTACATGTCCATTTCTTTCTTACATATTTCTTTATCACGTAGAAATCAAGTTTTAAACTATAATCCCGTTATTAATAAAATCAATAGATGTTATTAATGTGGGAAAAACTGTCTCATATATATTGTAGCATTCATGCACGATTGCAAATCATATCTTTGTCACATTTTTATTTCTCTGATTTAGATGCTTTAAATTACTTATACTTTGATTGTACTATTTTTTCTAATAAAATTTGGAAATCTTATGTGATGATGACAATGTTGCACTTTATTTGGAAGGAAAAATGAAGTTTGATCTTTTAATAGAAAAAGCAGCAAAAACAAACTTTCATTTGTTACTGCAGCCCTTGCATTTACAATTATTCAGGACACTGATAACCTCTATTGTCTAACAAACTCTTCATACGAATTCCCTAGCCTTTTAATCACTTTTAGGTGGAAGATTCATTCCCTCGACAATTCAATCGGTTCCAGAACTAGACCAACAAATTCTAGCTCCAATAATGAACCTGTATACAACGACTCTTAGCCCCTATAAGACTTGAGTATTTTTTTTCTTCTCTCTTATTTGTTTCCTTTTCTTTCCGCTCCTCATTTCATTGTAATCTTGAGGCTTCAATTAAGCCTCCTATTTTATGTTTTTCCTAGATTGAATGAACAACACAATGGCTTCTGCCTTTGCTAAAAAATGTTATTGAGATGGAAGTGCTAATATCCTTTCATCCCAACCTTGTCCGCATTCTAATAGTATGGTATAACAACACTTCCGTATTATGAACTCTCAGACCAAGAGTCATATAAGACCTCTTTCTACATCTTTATGGATGATGATCATGGAACCTACTTATGGTAGACTGAAATATTTGCTTTGTTATATTAAGATCCGTATTATCAAAATTTCTGTGATCTTGTGAAATAAAAACTTTTCCTACCATCAGGTTCTCAAAATATTCATCAACAAACAACTACTTGATAGGTCTCTCAATAATAGTTTTCAAAAAATGTGCTCCTCAATGCTTCAATACAAGATACCTCCAGTCAAACATAAACACTCTTTTCATCTAGAAGCTTTTGGTAAACTCTCATTTGACGAAAAGCTTTTGTTCATTGAACGACAGACAACAAACAAAGCTTGCTTTCAAGATCCATTTGATTATCTCCCAAGTTCTCAATTCATATCTTGCCACAAGATCATCGATTCTCCCTAACAAAAATACATACTCTTGACAGCCTCTAAACAAAGATTTTCACTGAACCAACAGGTACTTCATCAATGAAAAAATCACGAGGTATTGGCCATTTCTCGTGACAAACTTTTTCGTTCATCTCCTTCGCTCTGTTTGGATTACCACAATACATCACGATCTTACAATGCTATTCAAAACGCAATACACTATAATTCCTAATGTTTGCTCTGCATGTAAGCTCTTTGATATTAAGAACATCAAGAAAATTAATTGTAATCAGATTGTATTATAAGGAAACAACAAACCCTTATAAATCTGATAAGATTTCCAACCTCATTAACGGACGAACACCGGATTCCCCCTTACCTTCTTCCTGCTGTCCTCCCCCGGCAGCACGGCGACGCTGATCGTCTCTACGGGGCGGTACCCGTACACTTGGGCGCCATCAAGCGACTCGGCGAGGGACTGGTGGAGGCCGAAGCTGGCACGAGCGAGATCCTTGAGGGCGCTGCCGTCGCACCAGTCGAGCGCAAGGAAGCCTCCAGCCTTCCCTGAGGCGGCAGAGGCGATGGAGGACCTCTCCACGAGAGTGACCTCGACGGGGTGGTTGTAGGGGAGGCCGTGGTGGGAGGCGGCAGCGGGAGAAAGGAAGAAGGCGGTGCACGCTCCGATGACGCCTCCGCCGCAGACCACCACGCGCATCGTCGTAGCCATGGCGGAGGCGGAGAGCTTCAAGCGGCGGGGGCGGGTTTTGGTGGAGATGGGAGGGAGGGAAGCGGAGATGGGGATGTGACGGAGCAAGAGCATCATGGGCTGCTTGTTCGCGCGCGCACGTGCCAAGTTTGCACGCTTTAGTTTCCATCTTTTAATTAAAAACTAGTATAATGAACCCGCACCGTGTGCAGGTATTTTATATAAAAATTTTATTTAGTTGAGAGTTAGAATAAACTTGAAAAATTAAAGCAATATAAGCTCCCTTAAGAATAGCTTATTGTATAGAATTTCATATTTTAATATTTCTGAAATTTGAATTCTAGTCATACGCAATAAAATGAAAACGAATTATAGATTCTTTAGTTCAAATCACATGTCCGAATCTTGTAGAACTCTTTTATTCCTCAAGAAATATAATTATTACTAATTTTTATAAAAGAAATGAATTAACTAGATAGAGGATATCATATCTGAACAATGTGTTTGTATATAATTAGACTATCTTTATTGTTATGAATATCATATTAATTAAGGCTTTTATAAAAATTGTCTTTTTATAAAATATGAAATATCATCTTTAAAATTTAAAAAAATCATAAATAGATTCTAGTTAGTCATATTGTTGTTCCCTCTTGTTTTCAAATATCAAAGCTCTACCATCATTAGAGATAAGTAACATAGTTTAGAAAAAATGTAATCATCAAAAAAATCTTCTCGATTAACATAGCGGGACAACAATTACAATAATTGTGTAAGATATATAACTAAAAATCTCATGTCATATATAACGCGTGCATATCGGATGTTGAATTATTATGGGAGTTTTTGGTTATGATCGATTTTGAAATAAAGCCCTAAAATTGAAATCTTTCATTTATTAATCAGGAAATTAGCTTACTCTTTTGAAATAAAAATTGAAGTAAATTAGAGATAGAGGCAAGCCGTTCATCATTGAAAAGAAATACCCACAACAGACACAACCTTGAGACTTGAATAATCTTTATTGTGATGGATGGTCTGTATGCTAATTATTTTATAAAGTATTATTTTGTTTCATTCAATGTTATTTGATGTCGCTTCTAATGGATGGTGCTTGCTCCGCCTGTGGGACCTCCTAAACCCGATGAACCAAGAGGTAAGATGATAGGGTCCCTCGCTTGTTTTGACACTACTGGATATCGTCAATATTTGATATTATTTACTTCCATGACGATCTTGCCTTCCATATGCACCTACTCTACAAAGTTCTTCCATTTTGTCAATTCTTCTTCTATTCTTATATTCATTCATTGTTAATGAATACTTCATTTTATTTAGAGCTTCAGTGCAATGGATATCCTTAACATTTTTGCCAATTTTTTGCAAGGTGGTGCTTGAGCCTCGTAATATTACCGATGATCTTCCTACCATAAAAATTCCATTATTCATAAGCATAACCCTTGCTCGTCAAGGAATATTCCATTTGGATTTCAATACCATCCAAGATTTCTTCGACCTCCTTCAACATCCTTCCAGCCTCTCTTTGCTGTCTACATTTTTTGACATTTTTTGAAATTTAGTGCACAAGTACAATTAGCAACTAATAAATCCTAAAACTAATCGCATAATTCTTAAATAAGGCTAACTAACAGTCTTAACTAATTGTCCTAAAAGTATAAAAAAGCTTAAATAAGGCTAACTGATATTCCTAAGAAAAAATAAGAAATTAACAATTTGATTAATATTTCACAACAAATGACTAAAAAATTAATTAATAATTGATATATTCAAGTAACAAGTAATAACTACCCACAATCTCAAGACTCTTTACAATTCAAGAATTTAGTAACAACTAATAAACAATGGACTAGTTTTAAAAAAATTGATCCAAGTTCTAACCTGATAGACGAGGACATTGCTGAAGACAATGGGTGAAGGAGGCGATGATGCCTAGAGGTGATGGTAGTGCAAGGAGGAGGAGGCTCCTGGAATGCAAGGAGCTGTCAATAATGTGTGAAGGTGGGAGAGGGGTGAGGATAAATTGCTTGGAACACCTAGATGAGCTATGACGAAGAAATAATCATTTAAGACTCCTTTAGTAGAGAAGCAGTCAAGGTTGGGGGATGGTTAGAAGAATGTACTACAAAAAACCCCTAGCACCTCATTTATACCTTAACCTTCCTAGGTGCTTGCCTCACTAATCTAGACCGAGGAATATATCTTGGGGCTAAATGAGCCTGCCTTACCTCAAGGCATATGCCTTGCGCACTTGAGGTATGCTTTTTCATACCATGTTTTTAATAGATGCCAACAAAGGTAGCATGTATCTAGTGTCCACATCAAGGATCTGCTTCTCGACATCCACGATTGAGAGTATGAATGAAACTAACATCAAATAGAACATTGGATCCATTATTGTGCCTCATCAAAGTTATTACAAGAGATCCATTGGAAGGAAAGTATGTATATAACACTCCAAAATATAACCTCATATGGAATTCTCACAAAGTATGAGAGTAAATTACAATAGTAGAAAGTTGCTATTTGACAACTTGGACTGAAGTATTTTGGGTCGTCGTCAACAAATTCAACTAAATCCAATAATAATGAGTTGTCAATGTCGATTTTCCACGATAATGGCTCAAGTCTAAGCCCAAGACAATACAACATGCTTACCGAAATATTGTAGAGGAGTATCTTCAATGGCATGGAGGTCGAGAGTAAAGCAAAAATGACACCATGGCTAATATACATGAACATGGACTCAAATGTGTAGTCTTTAGATGAAGGGTTAGTTTACCTTGTCCTAGAACAATGAGCCTTTATCCCACAATAAATAATTCGAAGGTAAAAGAACCGCATCACTAACATAAAATCTATTATATCTCTTTGCAGAGCATTTAATCGGACCATCTAAAGTAGAATGGCTAATAAACCTCACGTGTCTCTCAACCTTTCTCGTCTAGTATCCATCATTCAAACAACACCTACTAGTGATTTTCCTACTAGTTCCCATCACTTTCATGATACAGAAGAGAGTACTCTATACCGTTTTCCCTCCATCTCCATTCAAAAAAGAATATGGACTTTAAACAATATTCTTCCATGTGTTTTCTCTCTTTCCCATATTTTGATTTTCGAGTTTAAATATAAACATTTTAATTAACTATCATTTCCATTTGTAGGTAGAAATGCACATAATTTAGTATCCATCACTTTCTAGTTACCAGCAAAAGCATTAACACACGCAAGTTCATCAAAGAGAAAAACTTTCTAACCATCTGTATCCATTATTATCCCCATTGCTTTTCAGTGCACTAAAACCCATTAACAAAAAACTACCATTGCTTAATTTCTGTTGGAACTGAGTACACAAAGAAACGGTTTACAATAACTAAACTTCATATGCCCAAATTACTTTCATAGTCTCGATCACACATGGCAAACATTTCTTACAAAGAGAACCATTGCTGCATAATCTCTGGTTTGCAATTTCTAGTTAACATGAGATAAGCAGCTTTCTTCCCATTTATACAAGAAACTCGGAGATGTCTCGTAGTAAGATGACAAGTTTCCATTGGGTACTAATCAATGGAGGTTTTTGGCAACATGAGACATTCGAAACAAGCGAGCACACAATATACAATAGAATTCATGCAGACAAAAACATAAATCTTACGATCTCAGAGTGTTTAACCGCAAATATGCAGAACACATGAAAGACGTAAAGAGGGGCAGGGGCTGAAATAGATACATCCTCAGATTAAAATTTTTCTCTATATTCCAACTCAAGCAGCAAAGATATGCAGGAAATGTACATGGACTACTACACAGTAATACAACACATGCACACAGGATTCTCATCTGAAGGAACACAGTCACTGATTTTGTCACCGTAAAGATATCTCGTATCACACATTCATCCACATTAATATATGACAATGTAGTTATCCTGCAGAATGCCAGAAGGTCCTCAGAAAACATATAAGAAAGCTTGCTGCGATTAGATATGAAAAGAAAGTGTATTGTAATTTAGAAGATAAAAGATGGTGTTTGGTGACAATTGGCATCATACTTTAGGTGTAATATATACTTGAATTAATTCCATGAGTATAGTACGTAGTCCAACCCGATCCAACCTTTCAGTAAGGTTTCTAGGTTCAGTCTGCCGTTCAGTGTAAAAAAAAACGTAATCAACGTCCTCCTCCATGGAGCCACACTGGAAAGTTTACCCCAAAATAAAATGCAACTTTAAGAAGTACCAATAGGATTAAAAGGCATCCAAATGGTGCAGAGCCATCAACATCCTATAAATCTGAGCAACATGAGTAAGCACTCCAAGTACATTCTCACATCGGAAAATCATAACATGTGACAGCAGTGGCGGACCCAAGATTATAGATTAGGCAGGGCACACTTCAACTTCAATGGGAGGAGGGGGGCACATAAATGCATATTAAGGAATTTTGAAGGGTCATTGTGGAGGCTGTTCAAATGTCAAAAGAAATTGAGGGGGGGCACGTGCCTCCCTTCCCCACAACATAGGTCCGCCACTGTGTGACAGAGTGGAGAATTACTACTTAACAACTAGGGTTTAAGTATTTTAAGTGGTTGCCAACAAATTCAGTTGCTTCCGAATTCGACAAGTTGTCAGGACCAGTTTTCCTCGATAACGATCCAGGGAACTAAGCCCGGGATGTTACAACATGAAAATCCCCCACAGCTCACTCCCAAACATCGGCGAAGTCTCAAAATAGCCCCCGCCAAGTCTCAAAATATTGTCGAAATGGTAGTTGGAAGACGAAGACATGAACAAAAGCATTCACCCTCCACCTATATTTTCATCATTGCACCACCAGTCAGCGATGAATATCCACCAACTTCAGAAATAAGGATTAAAGCTATTGAATATAGAAAAGGGGTGTGGATTCACATCTCATGGTTAAGCTAAGCTCACTACTAGAACAACCTTTTCAAGCAGTGCCTGAACTTCTCCTTTTTTATGCAAAGTGCCTGAACATTGTATGAACATATATGTTCGTCATGCCCAAAATTTAAACAGGAACATACAAATGAAAGTGCAACAAGCCAGTTAGACAGAGATCAGCACGAGGGCTTTAGAAAAGCTAAAGTTACAATTCAACCTTCATTGATCACGTACAACTCACAAGCAAGGCATGGATACCATGTGATTCCATTTCCTATCGCATGTCCAAGTATTAAGTTCATTATATATGTAAACTGATCACTATATCCTCCCTTGTATCGCGAAAGGTATGGTTCATTAAGATCTTTTAAATGTTAGAACAATTTATCCATCACTATACCATTTAAGTATGTTTACTAAGCGCCACTTTCTTCCAAATCACAATAATTGATGCATGTGTTTTACAGCATGTATAGCTTCTGTTCCCACAGATATTTCTTCTGTGTATCGTCATTTTTCACCAACTCGTCAGCACAAGTTACATCCTAATTGGTTCTGTTCCACTTGGACTGGTTCTTTAGATCCAACGTTTGAACGCCTTCCCATTCACGGTGGCTGACGAAATTCCTTAGAGGGGAACACGAAAAGGAGGACTCCAATGTTTTCATTCCAATACTCACCGTGACTAACATTTAAGGTTGAAGATTCTTCTCGGCCAAGATCGATCATGACTTAAAATTATGCATTTAGTCACTCACTGTCCATGCTCGATCTCTAATCAAGTACATCAACCGTAGAAACAATTTCAAATAAGGGCGGCATTTCGATCGCATAAGACTCGTAAGTATCTAGTAAACATATCGTGAATGTGATCTAATTTCCAGAAGTCGCCTGAGTAAATTACTAAACTCCGGGACTCTTTACGTGGTGCTTTCGTTTTATTTTCATATTGCGGTGACCGATTTGTGTATTCCATATAAGCTGACTGCATCGGACGCCAAATCTTAAACGAAATTCTGCGTTTCGCAAATTCGCGTATTCCTTGACAAAGATAGATCAACTCAAGATCAAAAAACTACAAAAGATGGAATATATTTGACAAGCGAACAGATCTAACTGACAGATCCGAAACAAAAGGAACAAAGCACGTACCAAAACCTCCCTTCATCTCAGACGGACTTGACAGGATAGAGCGGCGGGGCGGAGGGCTCGGGGACGAGGAGTGGCTGGTGGGGGGCAGAGGGGGGAAGGGAGTCGTCGGGGTCGTAGTCGGGATCGAGGGCGCGGTCGATAGCCTCTCTGCCGGATTGGAGACAGGGCTTGCAGGCGATCTCGATGGTGATCCAACCCAACACCACTCCTGCGATCGCGATCACCGCCCCCGTTATGGCGCCCATCCTCGCAGAGATCGGTGCCGTGCCCTTCCCGTCCAAAATTTCCTGCTCCGTGAGAGTCACCCCTTTCCATCTCGCTCAGTTGCTCCCTTTTTTGTAGAGGTATTTGCATTGTACTCCCTTCAAATATTGTTCTCTTTACGTTTGTACACCCAATGTTTAGGGGTATCATTGTCAATTAGTGGAAAAAGAAGTTGTTGTCTATTAGTAGAAAAAGTCGAGTTAATCTCAACTCGAGCTAGTTGAGTTAAGCTCCAGAAGTGTTGCCCAGCTGGAGTGATGCCTATTACCAAGCCTTTGTGTCCGATAAGAAAAGTGGGTGAAAAGTGAGGGGTGAGAGAGAAAGGACAGGACGAGGTAAGACATTTTAGAAAGAGATTTTTATCATATAAATTTTGCCTATTATTTCCACGATCTTTGAAACAATTTAATTCCCTCATCGTAAACTTGCCAACTCTTACCCCATGAACCTTGCAGCTAGTCTGTTTGAAGCTCGTGGAAGTTCTTGAGGTAATCTACAGGGTCGATGTGGTAATTATATTTTACAAAAGGTCGTAGAGGTAATTTAAAAAGTTTATAGGGTCTACCAGGTAAAAATCCCTTTTAGAAATTTACAAAGGAGATGAGAGAACTTTACTTGCCTCCGGACCTCGTAGATATGATCACCAATTGCAAAAGTAAATTCCCACCTTCGATGATTTGTATACGAATTATGCCTACTATAAGTTGTATCTATTAGTTATAATTTGCCATGTTTAATAAGTGAATACATCATGAGCGGAGCCGCTCATTGAGCATGGGGGCATGTGCCTCCCTAACTTCACAAATTCTTTGTATTTTGTATCATTAAAGGTTTTAAAAATAAATATCTATAAATGCCTCATCGGATCGACTATTTTGTTGGGTGGAAATCAAGGATTTGTTGGATGAAATGAAAAATATGGTTTCAAGAGGAAAACTAGGGATGTCAACCCGGGTCTACTCATTGGGTACCCGACCCGAACCCTCCCCATTTAAGGACCTGAAACCCATCCTATTTACTTTTGGACGGGTTTGGATTTTGAATTGACTAATCATGCGGGTATGGGTACGGGTTTGGGATTGCTTGTGGGTACCCGAACCCGAACCCGCCCCAAATCCGAATAAAATATATATAAAGATATATGTGTATGCTGTATTTTAATCAAACTAAACCCAAATCCATTTCATATCTAACATGTATCAATCTAAATGTATAAATATCGAACTCAATTTTCTCCTCTCCATCCATTTTTTCTTATTTAACTGACTTTTTGCATCTTCAATAAATAAAAACATCAGTACAAAAGAGTTAAACACTTAACATATATAAACATTTAATATTCTTTATAAATTGCATATTTTTATGAATCACCATAGTACATAATCTCACTCTATTTCGTCTATCTGTGAATATCTTGTATACATTTACAAACAACTTAAGATTTACCTTGTCGAAGATATGGGTACTCATTGGGTACATGGGTATCCGACGGGTATACGGGTACTCGATAGAAATTACCCGTTTAATAAATGGGTGGGTATGGGTAGTGATATTATAAATGGGTATGGGTTTGGGAATAGTAATACCCGCCCCAAATCCAACCCGCTGACATCCCTAAGGGCCTGTTTGGTTGCTGGGTTGGACTGGGTTGGGTTGGGCAGCAATTTCATGCAGTAATTTCTTTTCCATTTCAATGACACATCTCATGTAATCCATCTTTGGGAGGCAACACTATTTATACTCTCTTAGGAATGACACATCTCATGCATTTCATCTTAGGGATGCAACACTATTTATACTCTTTAGAAGGCATAGAGAATAAGAAAAGTTCGGTGCACGTGTCCATAATAGCATAGAAATATAATGGGAATTAATTAGTTTGGTCTTTTTCATACTGCATCAATATCAAACATAGACATAGGACAATCATGTCTTTCATGCGATTTAGACTTGTGTGGGGGGTCCCCAGGTGAAACCTGTGTTGAACATAGGCAATGTAGCCATCCTTAGGGCCCATCGAAATCTTCCAAGATTTCTCCATTAATCAATCATAGACAAGGCTCCACCTCCTCCACCATTAATTAGAAATTTAATTAGTATGTAATCTACATCTAAGGAGCACGGTTATAGGTCATTTGCACGGCAGTAAACCGGCAAAGCATCCGAAGTTGATATCGAGCAGTTGATTCCAAACCCCGCAAACAGTCCAACTAGCACTCTAGCCAAGGAACTCCACATCGGATCCATCGACCGAAGAACCATTTTCACAGCCATCCATAACCGGATAGGACGCATAACCACTGTCCTAAGTCCAGCTCCAAGTCAGATGAAGAATGTTTGAGTTGATATGATATCCTTAGACTAACCAATGTCATCGATTGGAGCAAGCCTTCAATCTCTGATCAGCCGGAGTATAGTCTCGAAACCTCTTCTATCAACCTTGAAGACATCAGAGAAAGATTGTTGAACTCGATAGTGATCAGTTTAAATTCAAACTGAAAAGGATCCACAAGGAACATCCACATCTGAGGACATACGGCATGGATCATAAATAACCCGATTGATTCGAGCCGAACTCGATTCGAAAAAATCAAGATTGATCCTAGAAAGAGTGATCAAGTTGTTATGAAGTTAGCCAGCAAAAATGAACTCAACAGAGCTCGATGAAGGTGTTCTGATGTACCATGCTAAAATCGATTGAAAGAGGATAAAATATCGACGAATCTCCTTTGAAACAAAGTGGGAGAAAGAGGGAAAGATGCTCGATCTTGGAGGAGGATCAAGATGATCATATTGTGAAAAGAGATGAATAATTTAGAAGAAAATTTGAGGATGGAAAAAATGAATAGCGAAGGCGGAATCGAAAATTGATCATGAAAACAAAATTAAAATACAACATTTAAATACAAACCGAATATAAAACTTTATATCTACCTAGAAATGGATTGAAAAGGATGCTACATTTTAAAGCTTGAGAGGCTTCAAAGTTATTGTTGCCTCAATTTCTCGTTGACCAAATATTGAACACATTGTTGATGCAATATAATGGTAATTAGTGGTTGCTTGTCCTAGCTCAATCTCACATTTGCTCCACTAACATAGCCCAAGTGCTCGTGCCACAAGCAAGGCTCATCAATGATGAAATTCTTGTATGAGAATACCTATAATTTTTCAACCCTCGAGAGAAATGGAGTCATATTTATGTGAGGAAATACATATGGGACTGAGATATTATAAGCGAGACTCTTTGTAATGTTGACGAGTCATCTCAATTTTGGTGTAGAGCATAGATATATTTCTACTCAGTTGCTCAATGGGTCTTCATTTCAGACTACAACCCTTCAATTTTGCCTACTCACTAGCGTGATCGAGATATATCGTCATTGCCATCAACAAACCATAGATGGTGTGTGGTAGTTGTGGTGGTGGGAGGAAAGAGAAGGTGGCATCGTTGGTGGTAGGTGGGCGGAGGAAGACATGTCATCAAAATGAACGAACTCATGGTAAGTGGGGAGGACTTGTCATCAAAATGAACGATCCAAATGGTAAGTTGGAGTGTCACACGCCATAAAATAGACAATATCTAGCGGCCATCAAAATAAATAAACTCATGGCATACTTTTGAAAACCTACCACCAAACCAGTTTAACACATGATAGGTCACGAAAGACATGCATTCAAAATAAGCTAATGCATGCTAGTTTCCCAAAGACCTACCATAAAAATTAGTTTTTCACAATGACTACAACGAAATCTAACTCGAAATTTAGGGTGATGACTGTGAGAGTGACGTCACATAATGCACAGAGATTAGGGGTATCTATCGAGTTGAGCAAGTTGAGTCAACCCCAACTCGGACTCTACTCAATAACAAAACACGTACCCAAGCTTGGACTCGATAAGATTCAAGCCCATGAATGTTGACTCAAACTTGAACTCGTTGAGTTCGAGTTGGCTCACAATCCTTTTAACGAACTTTTACGTAGTGTGTTGATTTTATATTCCATGTCTGTGAACTTTCTTTGATTAAGCAATTGAACTAATTGGTACTTCCATTAATAATCGTAATGTTTGAGATTTTTGTTATGGAGATGGGTATGGCAATTTGTGCAATTTGTTGTGCACGATGGAGAAGCAAAACGTTGTAGAGCTGCATTAGCCGCTTGGAGCAGTTGTGCTGGTTATGCACGAAAGAGAAGCTCAAAGGGAAACAGTGGAGGAGATGGGAGAGGAGTCAGAGCACCGCATACAGGGCTAGGGCCGGATGGGCATGCCCATATGGATTTGTTGACTGTTGTTAATTATATTCCTAATCCTACACACGGACTTGGAAATTGGAGAGAAGTTAGGCATTAAGAGAGAACGATTAAACGTCATACAAGTCCAAATTATTTGTTGGTGATGCACCATTTCCACATCATATTCATACATAATGTATGCACATATGAAATGGAAAGTGTACAAGAAACTAATAAAATCAAAACGAGTTATCAAGTTAAGTTAGCAGATTGAACATGCCGCGACTCAAACTCGGCTTGATAACCCTAACGAGCCATTTGTTCGATTCACAATTGGACTCAATGGTTTTTTGAGCTTGCCTCGTGAACTCTTATCGAATTGAGTCAACAAAGATGGACCAACTTCCAATATATTGCCCAATAATTAAACAAACCCAAATCCCACCTGCCTCATTTATCATTGAACATGTGATGTGCGGGTTTTTGGCATTCCTTTGAGGTTGAGAACCATTCTCCATTGGTTTATTCGTGCAAACATGTTGCACTGGTGTTGAATTCAATACTATCGACGTAATGGAATGACGGCAGTTTATAAAATGTGACGGAATCCGGTGGTCAGCATTCCGTCACCATTCAACAACAGTTATTGACGCGTCAATCGAGTCAGCGTCCCCTCCCACCCAACCTCTTCTCCCAAAACCTTCAAGCCCCACTTGACCACCATCTCTCCTTCAATCTAAACATCATCAAAACAACAATTTATACGAGAACAAAAATGATCCTGACCGTCCTTAAAAACGCGAAATCAAGGTGACGAACCCACTCGTGCTTAAAAGAAGGATGTGATCGAAAATGGCACTATTCAATATGTAGTATTTGGTGTAAGAAACACATACACAATCCAATAAATAATAGAACAGATCAAGGTTTTTTTTTGGACAGCATACAAAAGAACAACAGTGAGTTCTGTGCACGGAATTCCTAAAGAATTATGCACCTCTCTACTTAAGCTTGAGACTCCAAATCCTTTGAACTTATGAACGTCCCATGGAATCCATAGGGCACTCTCGCCGGCAGCTTCACCGTCGCCTCCACGCACAAGTCAACTGCGTTGACTATCAGTAGCTGCGACTCCTTGGTGTCCTCGTCGTGCACGAATGATAATACGTATCCATCATCTTCCGTCCCCTGCGACGACGACGACGACGGTACGAAATACGGCTCGCCTCCGTACCGGTAGCCCCCGTACAGGAACTTTTCCACGTCACCTGTGGCTAGGTCAACTTTTGCAAAGCCGGAGACTCTGGGCCAGGGGTCGGCGATTGCCAAGTAAGCGAACCGGGTTTTTCTGCCCAATCGGTTTCGGTTGACCATCCCGGCTTCCAGGTTGACCTGATTCTTGGACCGGATGATGGGCCGCCGGGTGGACAATCCGGTTCGGAGGTTGAGCCGGATTTCGGAGAGGATGCTCTTTAGACCCTCCTCGTGCTCGTTGAAGACCGAGTCGGCCGGGGTCATGCACGAGCCGATCACCACCACCTCGTCAGTCTCCGGCTCCTCCCACGCATTCCAGAGATGGAAGCAGAAGCAATCCGGCACGTCCACCCACCGCATCGCCGACGCATCGGTCGAGTACTTTGGAAGTACACCGAACCGGGTGGTTTTCTCCTCGTCGTAGACCACCGGCGAACCGCCGCGGATCATCTCCTGCAGCTTGAAAACCACCTGCTGGTCCGGCACCACTACGTAATTCTCCGTGATTGCAAAATCGTGCATCATCGTCGGCGTATCGATCGGTATATCGACATCGGGGGACTTCCGGCCGTCGGGAGCGAACCAAAAGTATTTGAGGTACGGCTTCTTCACTACGTCGTAGCTCAATGCGAAGAGCTCGTTTGTTTCTGGATCAAGCTTCGGGTGGGCGATCATCGACGACTGGAGATCGCCGGCGAAGCTGTACCGACCGGCGGTTTCCAGGTCGCCATCGGCCGTGAGGCGAATATGGTACGGGAGGTCGTCCTCGGACATGGCGAGAAGGCGACGGTTGAAGTAGATTATACCGGCATTCGCGACGCCACTTCCGCGGCTATTGTCGAGGAGACCGAAGAGCCCACGAGCGGAGAAGAGAAGGAGCCTGGCGATGCCGGAATGTCCATGGAGCTCGCCGATGGCCTTGGGGAAGATGGGTCGCCCAATTGCCCTCTCCTGCTTCAGACGCTCGGTCTCGGTGAACCGGCAAGCATAACTCGCACCATTGCCATTGAGGCGGACAGCATGGACCATGCCGTCCCCATCAAAGAAGTGGTGCCCGGCAACCGGCTCGAACATCGGATTTGCGCCGTTGCGCACGTAAACCCCATCGAGCGTGGCAGGGATTTTCCCGACCACCGGAAGCCGGTGCACCACCGGCTGCTCGTCAACTGGAGCGAAGTTACCTTCGATCTGCACCGCAGGATCGGCGGTCTTCGGGAGCGGCCGATTCCGCTCCAAACCATTGCGGATGATTGCGTCCTCAACTTTATCCAGAGCCATCGCAGCAAGTTGCTGGAATGGATTCCACTTATTGTGGGTCCTTCCTCTAATGGGTTCTTCATGGAAGAATGGTACGTCAAAGGCGGTCGTGGCGGAGCAACGTTTGGACGCCATCTTTGTAGGAGTGGGAAGAAGGCGAGAGATGTGTAATGGGGTTTGATAGGAGAATGGTTTTGATGGTAGCGTTGGAATGATGGGTTTCGGATTGGAGAAAGCCATGGGAGACGGTTGAGGTGGCGGTGGTGGTGAGATGGTGATTAGCAGAAGAGGCGAGTGTGGGTTTGTGTTAAGGTTTTTGTATTGGGAAGAGGCGCGTGGGGGGATATATAAGGCAGAGAGAGGGAGGGGGGTGGACAGTGGGCGGCGTGGGGGCGGTGGAGAACGATGGCCTACGTTATGGATCCTTGGCCCACGGCATGTCCATTTCAAACATACGTGTGTGGTTCGGTAAACCAGGTCATGAACATTGCATTTATGCACCTCGATTATTCGCATGGTGCTTTTTCTGCCCTTGTCGTCGTCATGCTCATTCTTGCTTGAGAATGGTTAAGCTTTGGGAACATATGAAGGAAAACCTTTTCTCTTCTTCCCCTCTTTCTGTTTTGACTTGTGGTTTCCATAAGACTGGTTGCTTCTTTTGGTTTTGGGAAAAGGTTATTGAGAAAGGACGAATGGCGCGCCACCTTGGAATGGATTATGGGAATGGAGAGAGTGGTTAACTTTTAATTGAGCAAGAAAATCTAATATGGGCTTCCTTCTTTTATCTCGAATTTTATCATTTCCCTTCCTTATTCTACAATTATTCTAATATAACAATTTTTCCTTTTCAAATAATAACTACTCTTAAAATAGCTTAAACTAACCACACAACAATTGTCACTTATTCTAGATAGTTGAAAAATCCAAAAAAACCCACTTCCTCGTTTCTCACCATATTCGTTTTATACAGATTTTGATATATATATATATATATATATATATCTGTTTTTAGATGGATACAGATATGGATATCGTTTAGATATCCGCAAACATCGGTATCCCTATTTGTAGATCTGTTTTCCTATATAAATATAGTCATATATTTATTTTTAACCATGTGTAACATAATTCTAAATCTTCTTTTAGCATATTTGTCTGATTTTTATGATACAAACTCATTTAGTAAATTTTATGTCATGTGTTTTACATCCAGTTCGTATATATTTAAGCCGATTCTATATAGTGTTTCTAACATTACTCGTATGCGATCAGTATCTGTTTTACATCCGTATTTATTTTTTAAAGATATGTTAAGATAGTTTTAATATCCGTCAACATCCGTATTTACATATGTATTCGTATAAAAAACAGATAAGGATATGATAATACCTATATCCATATCTGTACCTGTATGTTTGCACCCCTACCTGTAAATTAATGCAAGGTACCTCGAAATCATATCTAACAACATCGTAGAAAACATCACAAGAAAACTACTCGAGCCCCTAATAAACGGCTGTATTTTTCGTGTTTTTCCTCTTTATTGCAATATACACGTTAAATTAATGCATGCAGTCTGTTCCAGAAAGAGGGTCATAAATAATCCAAGTATTGAATCTTGAATACACCCCCGCAAAATTGAACGCAGTTTTCGTCGTTCCCGTGCCAACAAAATATTTGACTATTACCTTACTGCTAAAAAAGATGTTGACTATCAAAACGTTCATCCTGACCGTCAAACTACGAATCAACGGTCATGGCACCACGTGATGATATTCCGGATTTTTCTTGGTCCGGTCCAACTAATAAAATTCTCTTTCCGTTACTCTCAGAGCAGTATATTATAATTCCAATGGAGAATTGGAAATATATTGCGTTTGAACTGACGTATACCGAGATCGATTTCTAACGAAATATTTATATTAAACCTTCTTATTCCATCTCAAATATTTCCGTTCTTTGAAGTTTAAACCTCTCCTCTCTCTCCGTCTAACAACAAAATTAATATAAAACTGTAGAAAACTGTAAAATGGCCTCTGTGATGGCTAGGTCTCACAGAGATCGTAACCGCAAGGGCATGATCGAAGGGGGCATACGTGACGAGGGAATACGTCATATATAAACCTTCCTATAAGAAGGGAAATGCACCGATCATCGGAACCTCGACATCAGGAGCCCACATCCCTCTCTATCTCCAGATCCTATCTCCTCTCTCTCGCTCTCCTGTGTCGCTCCTTCTTAAGTACAGCACGACGAGAAAGATATACCTTTTTCGTTCCTTAAAAAACAATGGATAATTTAACAGGTTTCGTCATATCTTTAACTAGTTAAAGATATAATCATTTATAATTTTCGTCACTTGATTCTATGAAATCGTAATAGTTATTGTATTCCTTGATATATTTCTACCAATGAATTATATAAATGTCCGTCGACTTTTCTTCTAATAGTCGTTAAATTTAGAATGATTGATACAAAATTTAGCGAATAACAAACAAATAAATCATCATTATATAAATGTTTAACAATGAATATTACATTGATAATTACAAAAACAAAGTAAATAATGCAACGAAAAAATATGTTGTTATATATTTAATATCAAAAGATACGACAACAAATATTTCAATTATTCAATGGCATGTCATAGCCAAGTTTCTTGTAGTGCAATATTAACTATTATATATATATATATCGATAACAATCAATATTTTGACACCCCCTATTTCTATCAAACCATTTAATGGATTGCAATGGGTTTAAATGGTAATATCTCTTCAAAATAATTCCACGACAAGAAATTTCAAGAGCTTGTACAATGCAGTGGCATAGGAATGCAAATAAATAAAGGTACACATATATTTAATCTACCACCATATTCATTGTTATATATATGCAAATTTCGAATATCACTTTGATATTTGCATATATCAATATCTTTATATCTTTTTTCATATATAAATATTGTTGTGTCTTAGTTTTTAATTTTATTTACATTTTTTCACCATATTTGAGATAGTTTTACAAAATAATTTAATATGTTTATCAAGTCTAGGCTATCTAACACCTTTATAGTCAAGCTAATCAATAAAGTATTTTTGCTATTATACGATTCTAATATGTATGTGCTATATATTCATATTCGTTGTCGAGAATATGGGAACACAGATTTCATATCCATGAATACTTTTATCGGCATGCATCTGTATAAATATTTAAAAATATATAAAAATACAACAACACAGATAGCCCACAACAACAAAATGGGGTTACGGTGATTTTTTCAAATATGTGACTAGAACATCCGTTGTTAAATATACATCGACGATATTGTTCATTGCAAAATGATTTTTCATACTTATAATTGACAATGAATAACATATATATTGCTTTATCATTAGTATAAATTCATATAGCAACGCTTATTTGTTGTTCTTTGCATAATCTTAACGAATTATTGCTAGATTATAAACTAAACATTAATGATAATTAGTTAAAGTTTTAAAAAATAGCAACAAACAAGTGTTGCCTTGTGGACTGTCGCTAAAATATATAATCGGATATGACATTTTCTCACTAATTTTAAGTAAAAAATTTCTTTTAAACAAATAATATTGATTAAAAATGGATGAGTTAGCGATGGATTTTGAAAAAAAACCTCACTGCAACTTTATTTTGTTGTAGTGTCCATATCCGCACCCCAAAAGAACAAAAAAACTACAAATTTTTTAGAAAAAGAACCAAATTAATGCAAAAAAACAAATACCTTTGTAAGGAAAGACCTCTAAAGCTTCGATGAGGAAGATGAGTGCGAAGCTCAAAGGCTAAGCCGAGTCAAAGATGTAGAAAAATCAAGAACGAAGATTTTCAGAGGCCATACATTGGATACAATAAAATTTCTTCAAATGTAGGATTTAAAGAAACTTTAATGGAAAAGTATCTTGACCCTTGAGGCCTAGCTATAAAAATGACAAAAAAAAAGATTAACTTCAAGTCTCTCATAATTCTTCATTCAAATAGTTGAGAGAAAAGTTCGAAAAGTTATTTTCATTTGTATGCTCAACTATATAATGTTCATTACTCTTTACAGATCATTTTAGTTAAATGTCGTTTCTATTACCATGTATTTGATATCTTCAAGAAGTCTACATTTCTAATTTACAATTGTTTTGGGTTGTTGATGAACTGACCTAATCAATGTATCAAATATGTGTCAAAGTAGTACTCAATTAGGCCAATCTTATTAATAATAATGTGTATCTCTCTCATACTTTACAAGGTAAGTCATCGGTCAAGCTAGATGGGGTAGGCAACAAATGAGTGAAATGTATGTGCATAAGTATCAAGTTGTAATTATATTTTTGTGATTTTTACAATATTTGATTTTTTTCTTTATTATAATTAATTACTCTTGAATTTCTATAATATAATAAATTAAATCAAATGAATTAACTAATACTTAAAAAATGTTTCAATTTCATTTATAAGTTATTTTTTATTTTAATTCTTTTTCATATGTAAAATTTTAATTATATTCTAATATTATTAAATAAAGGAGAAAATATTTAAATATATATATAGGGAGAAAATAAGAGTTTTAAAATATCAAAAATAATAAAAATAAACTAAAAATGAACAAAATATTTTATGTTTATTATTTGTTGAAAACAGGGGAAACATAAAAGGAAAGAAACGTCAAAAACGAAATAAGGGAAAATAGCGGGGATATAAAAATATGACTATATTTTCCCTACATAGCATTATTTACAAGGTCCCCATAACACCAATTTTTAGATTTCTACTATGAACATTTTTTTATATATTTCAAAGTAATTTCGGTTCTAAGGTGTAATTGCATAAAAGTAAAAACCAAAAATGAGATGATATATCTACTAGCAGTGGAATCTGTCTAATTTTTTGGATAAGGAATTTAATTGAATAAAATAAACAATACAATTTAATTGAATAAAATAAACAATAATTATATTTTAGTTTCGTAATTTTTAAAATATTAAATGAGTTTTAGAAGTTAAAATTAAATAATAAATTACATATATTTAAAGAGAAATCAGATATTTATTAAGCAACTGTAATGTGTGAACAATAAAAATCATGCAAGAACTCCCAAAATTGGTTCATAAATAACATATTTTTCAATGTTTTTCTTAAATTTCAAAACCAAAAGTTTAGTCTCTACTTTAAAAAAATCCTCCAAAATGACTTTTCTAGGGACTTCACGGGAAATGAAAAGCCAGAAATGTAATTTTGGCTCAAAAAATTAGACAACTCAATCAAATATCCAAATGATATGATCTTATAAGAATTGTGACCTCCTTGTTAGATCACATTTTATTCCAGTATGCTAGGTTTTGTTTTAATTTTATTAACTCGTCGTAGTTTTAGCTTAATTAGAAAAATCAAAATTTCAGAGCACTAGGCTTTGGCATCCAAATATGTTGTGAATCCTCCTCGTTCCAACTCCCTTTCTGGCTCATTTTCTTCCCCTCATGCTTCTCCATCAAAGCACCATGTTTTTCCCTTGATCCCGCAAGGGTCAAGTGGGAAGTGGAGCTTCCTTTGTCGCTTCGAACGAAGTTCCAAGGACACATTAATCCTTTGTGTACCCAGCTTCACTGAAAGGTCGAGCACGTAGAGCTCGAGTAGTTTTTCCTTTTTGAGTAGGTCCGTAATAAGGAAAGCAACTAGAGCTCCACCATGTCGTTAGAACATGAGCTCCATGCATCATTAGCTCATGGGCTCCTCCGGCGAGCTTCGGGTGCATCAGAAGGTCCCAGCCGACGTGTGATACCCCCAAGAAGGTGAGGAGATTCTCATCAAATGAGGAGGAGGCCGGAAGCAAGTAGAATCAATGTGCACTCGTCGGTGGTGAGTTTCTTGATGAACGCGAAATATGCCTCTTTAAGAATGATAAATTGTCGTACTATAGGAGGCAAATTCGGTTCGTCAAAAACCACACACGTTTGAATGTTGTCGAATATTTTTACTTGGCAAGTGTACCAAGATCGAACACAGGGAACGATGATTCTCAGTTGCACGGTTTTAAATCAAATTAAAAAATTAATTGATGTTTGAGTAATTTCTGTGTTGAGAAAATAAAGAGAAAAATATGATGATGCAGATGCGAAGAAATAGATAGGGAGAATGAAGCACTAGATCTATGATTTATGAAGTTCAATCCTCAAATAAATTTATCAATTAATCCTCAACTACTATCACAGATCTAATATTTATCAAGATAAGAGCCAAGATGTGGGGTATAAAATCAGTCACTGGCTAAATAACCCCGCAAATAAAGGGATCAACAATAATTTTCAAGGAGATCTGACCCCTAATTTTTCCTGTGATTTAATCCTTAAAGAGTGGTCGATAATAACAAGGAAATAACTCAATTATTTATCCTTGAACATTCCCCTGTAATAGATCAATTTTTCCTCAAATTAATAAGTACAAAATGTCAAACAGAGCCTGCACAAGATCAAATAAATTGATGAATACCCATTCATCACTCTTTATTCTTCTATTTTAGCTACAAAAACCTTTGCAAATACATGTAAATAGGTGTAAATACAAATAATTACCAAAAGCATGCATTGTGTAAAAACATATAATTAGCATGTTTTTGTGCAAAAATAAAAGAATAAAGAGTAAAAAGAAAAAGAGGGAAATATTTAGAATAAATATTGAGCGACCTAAACCCAAGGGAGGGCTCAGCATGGGCCTGACCGCATAAAAGCCAAAGTAGAGGGAGATAGGAGCTCATGTGTATATATTTTTGTAAATAAATAAAATTATGTTTTCCTCATCCAAAAATATGTAAATATTTGTACCTATTTATAAAGTATAAAAACAAAACAAAAAGCCAAAAAGACCAAAAATATCCCTCCACCATGTGCATAGACCATCATCCTTTATTTATTTAACCCTATACATAAATGTATTTATTTTCAAAACTTTTTGTGAATATTCTATGTCATGTTTTGTAAATAAAATAAATAAAAAGAAACACCACAAAAATCAAATAAAAATTACAAAATTAAAAATACAAAAATACATTGTATATATACCATGTATATAAATATATATCACTATTTATTTCACCCTTGTATATAAATAATAAAAATAAAATAAAAATAGCCTTTTATTCCTCATTTTATTCTATAAATAAATAAAACATAAAATAGGAATAAAATTGTATAAAAATAATAACTAAAAAATCAAAAAAATAAAAGGGCTACATATTGTATATATCCCTATACTATGTAAATACCCCATCTTTATTTCCAAAAATTAATTAAAAATCACCAAAAAATAGAAAAAAATAAAAGAAAAATATTTCATGTTTTAAGTTTTTGCTAATTCTATCATTTTCTAGCCTAAAATAAATAAACAAAAAAATAAATACGTGGCATTTCCTGATTGGTCCACGGGGGATTGTTGACCCCGGTCAACTCCCCCGCGGACTCTTTCCTTTTTGAGAAAACGCGCGCCGCCCCGCCTTCGCCATTTTCTCCACACGCCTCCAGCCTGTCGCCCACGCAAACCCCGCGCCCGGATCCTTCGCCGATCATCCGACATCCTCGCCAGATCCTTCGCCGTGAGATCCACGCATTCCATAGTCGTCGCCTCCCAACCCTAATCGAGCCTGCAGCTATATATAGAACCACCTCCGCCGCCTCCGCGCCCCATCTTTGGCTCTTCCCCTTCTTCCCAGTGAACTCCAGAGGCACCGCGAGAGTGACAGCAAGCGATCGCCCCTGTTGCAGCGAGGCGAGGAGGTGAAACCACTGATCCGGCGTTCTTCGCCGCCGTTGCTCCGCCACCAGCGTGAGCACCGAGCCTCGGGCCGAGACGACCCTTGAGGCTACGACCAGGAGCACCCCCTGCTCTTCCCCAGTCTCTCCGACCGCCCAGGTAACCCTTTAGCCTTTCCATTTAGCGTAATTTTTAGTTTCCCCCAATTCGTACCTCCGACGTAATCCGTTGATTCCGGCCATATCGTGTATCTTCTCGATCATCGGAACGCACCGTCACCTTCGCCATTCCCTCACGCACATTCTTCACCCCTTCGCCCAACCCAGATCGCACAGGATCTGGGAATCGAGCTCCACCGTCCTCCGCTCGCCGGATCTCGCTCACCCCGACGCACCGTTCACCTTCACCCCACCTAACCGGGTCGAGGCACTTTGCCCTCGACCCGCGAAGCTCTTGAGCTATTTTGCAGGTCAAGAGGAGGCCATCTGAGGCCCCCTCATATCCAGGCCAGGAGCTTATCGCCGTCGACCTCGCCGGAGCCCCTCCCGGGCTCGGTTGGGTCATCGGAGACCACCACCAGCTGCGGGACTCCCTCGCGGACCTTCTCCGATCTTCAGGCGCAGCAGGGGAGGTCAGGAGCGCACGTACTGGGCCGGCGAACTTCGCCGGCCACCTGTTCTTCCTCGACCTTCAGGCACCGTTCGATCGCCCTCCAGCTCCAGTTTCAATCCTAGCCATTCGTTCCAGGAGCGTCAGGCATCGCACGATCAAAGGAGGAGTGATCCGGACCATTTGATCTCGAGATGAGGCGCAGCTGAGCCGACACCGTCAGATCCTCCACGTGTCTTCGTCTGAGCCATCCGATCACGCCAAGGGTTGCAGGAGTGAGGTGCCTCCGCCTCTCCACCGTCGGATCTACACGTGGCGCACGCTCCGCCCTTGGATCGTAATAAAGGGGTAATTTACCTTAGGCCCCCTCGTAGTTTATGTTTTCACTTTCAGTCCTGTAAATATTTTATGCGTTTTATTTACGTAGGGTAAATTGCACATTGGACCTCGTACTTCTTCGTATTTGCATTTATGCCCTTGTTTGTGTGAGACACGTGCATCGACACGTGATATTTTGGTGTATTTGCAATATTAATCCTGTAGTTCTGGACGTTCCTTAATGAATGAAACATTTTCAGTAATTGCATTTATGCCCCTGTGAGCATTTTATTTGCACATGTGCGTCTTTTAGTGGGATTTTTGCATAACAATCCCTGGACTTTTAGGTACGAGTTACCAAAAGGTCCTAGGACTTGTTTTTCTTACATATAGGTCCCTGAGTGCCCCAGACACGCGCCTCGCGCGTGATTTCTTGGGTATTTTGCACCAGGACCCCCAGAGCTTTGGGTATTTGCACTTTGGTCCCTGTGCACAGTGCCCCCTTTTGGATTTTGAATAAAATATCAAATCACCTCCAAATTCGATGAAAATTTGACACATGGCTCCTGCCATGGTGTAGGATTTTTGAGAATTTTCGAGGACATTTCTGAGTTTATTTGTTATTTTTAAAAATTCAAAAACGCTTATTTTTGGCACTGTTTAGCTTGAAAAATCACAAAAAAATATAAAAACCCCCTCAAAAATTCTATAAAAACTAGTTACTGTTTCTTGTGCGTTGTTTGAGTTTTCAGCCAATTTTGGCTATTTTTCAATGCTTAAAAACCATAAAAACTTAAAAACACCTAAAAACTCATAAAAATCATAATAAATAATTTAAAAACCCAAGAACAATAATCTTGGTGCTCAAATTTTCCTTACTTTCTCTAGTATACAGGAAAATTACCTCCAGGTCCCTCTGAGGTCCTCAGATATTTTATCTTTGGATCTTGGGCTTGGCTGGACAGTACCTTGCCTTTTTCGCACTGTTTGATTTTTAGAAAATAAAAGACACCTTATAAAAATCCCAAAAATTCACCAAAAACACTTAAAAACCTAAAAAAATAAAAACAATTTTTCTTGAATTTTTGCTTGATTTTTGATGCTTTAAATAATTAGTAGAAGCTTGCCTGTTTTTGTGCTTCTTGTACTTTCTTCATATTTAAAAATCCAAAAAAAAATCTAAAAGTCAAAAACCACTAAAAAAAATCATTTTCTGAAATTTGACTACTTAATTTTTAAATCGTGCTCCTTGTGTTCGACCCTGGTCGCTATACCAGGTAAAAAAGAATAGCGAAAGACCGCTTACATTGAATTTCTTGATTTTCTGAGTGGTTTACAAATTTTTCCGTTGACCGAATTGATCGATTAAGGACAACGACATTGTGATTTATCTTCCACCTTAGTCGCGTCGATTTTCGGGTCATCAGAATGGCGCCGTTGCCGGGGAGCACGGCTTTGTAGTCATTTTTCCATATTGTCTCTCTATATTATCATTGTTTTCTGACACTCTCTCTCTTTGATTTTTGTGCGAGGTACTGCGTGGACAACTTGGAGTTATTTTTGAGGACTTGCACGGGAAGAAGAAGCAGGGAGAAGAAGAAGGAATTTTTATTTCTGAGAGAGAGAGAGAACAATATTTTTGTAATAATTTAGAACTTGGACATTTGTGGACACTTGTAACATAGCGGGTCTGTTTCGCCGAGTACCGGTGTGCTCGGGGGACCCATTTGTATTTTCGCGGCTTTTTCTGCGGTTTTGATAGCTAGCTGCCTTTTCCGGTGTTTACGCGGTTTTTCTCGAGCCCCTAGATTTAGGAATTTCTCTTGCTTGTGCCGTAATTAGTAGGGTCCCCACACTTAATTGCTTATCTGTTCCTATAGATCGTTAATTGGACCTACTAATAATAAATAATAAAAATAACTTAGTCGCTTTCCTGAGAGCCTACGCGCCGCGAGCCTGCCCCGCAAGCGCTACTCCTGAACTCGACCTGTCGAGAAGAGGAGGGGTGGGCCAAGACCGGACTCTTTGGATCAAGGGCGAGTGACTGAGTTAGACGGTTCTGCGCTAGGAATTGCTCATCTAGGACTCGGTTTTTCCTCGCTGCACCATTTAGGTAGTTTAATTCTGTCTTTAAATTTTGCGCGGATCACTTGCATGTAGAGTGCTGGAGACAAGGTACGCATTTCTTTCTCTGCATGCATCATTGATTTCTTCGCGCATTGGCTTTTTCGTCTTCTCCCTCTGTTTTTGGCTTAATCATCAGGAGAATCGGAAAATTCGTTAGGCCGCTTGTATTTATTTTGAAAAAATTAAAAAGAAAAACAAAAAAAAATTGGGACTGGATAACACTATTGACCCTAAAAGACACTCACATTAAAAATTTGTCTTGGGAGAGCAACCCCCTCCTTGTATGGTTTGGATGCGCGAGAGAGTGACCCGCACCCTGGGTAGAGCCCTCCGGTGCTATTTCTAGCTGACTACCGACTCTTCCGTGCGGGCCAGTCAGTTGGAGTAGCATCGGGTATCCTAACAGGTCACGTAAGCGCTCTGATATTTTGTGTGTTCACCCAATAAAATTGACAAGATAAATTGACCGAGCTTTCACGGTCTTCAGATTGTGTTGCGTTGGTGAACCGGGGGTTTGCTTTGCGATCATATTTTCTCCAGATCCTATCCGCCCAACTCGCCAGATCAAGATGATGGGTAGACGATCTCTTAGGCAGCCTCTGGCTGCACCGCTTTCAGGCGCGTCTACTTCACCATCTAGGTTGGCCCGTGAGAGTCGAGACCAGCTCTCCGGGCCCGAGTACGATTCCACCCTGTTCTCCCTCGATCCCCTTTCTTTTGCTACTAAGAGACATGAGCCCGAGGAAAGACGAATTGATTTGACAGAACCTGAGTTGGGCTCATCTGATTTTGCAGACGTCACTATGGCCGGAGCCGGCAGTTCAGATGATCACTCCCGACAACTCGAACATTTTGTACTAGACCAGGGAGCGATCAACTCCACCCTGATCGCATCATTAGAGACAGTACAGAAGCAGCTACGCGATCAGGGAGCTTTCATGATTGAGATGAGAAGAGAGTTGGAGCGACTCAGAGAAGAGAGAGATCAGAGCGAGCCTGAGGACATTCCTGATGCTGATGCAGAGGCAGCAGCCGCAGCAGCCGCAGCAGCGACAGCCGCCGCCGCAGCAGGACCACCGAGACCGATGCGGGAGTTACACAACCCCGGATCTACACTGATGCACCATTGGGTGGTGGTACCTGCTATCGTGGGGGATTTCAAGTTCCCTCCGAACACCCTGCAGATGCTTCCTCATTTTCACGGACTTGCCACCGAGGAGCCCCACCTCCATCTCCAGGAGTTTTTGATGATCTGCAGCACTGTCCACGATCGTCATGTGGACCAGGATACGATTCGGATGATGGCCTTCCCTTTTTCACTGGCAGATAGAGCAGCCGCCTGGCTGAAGCATTTAGGGAAGTTTGTTTACACCTGGGAGCAGCTCCGCACCGAGTACTTGAACAAGTACTATCCACTCGGGCGGACGAATGCAGCGAGGGCCCTGATCAACAACTTCTCCATGCTCCCTAACGAGCAGTTTCACGAGGCATGGGAGAGGTTCAGAGAGCTTCTGGATAGATGCCCACACCACGACATTTCCAAGCCGAACCTAGTTCAGAGCTTCTTTAGTGGGATGACGCCAGAGCTTCAGGGTCTGGTGAATGCCTCTTGCGGCGGGTCCTACTTTGTCAAGGACCACAACCAAGTCTGGGCCATCTACGAGGAGATGGCCGAAAATTACATGGTGATGTCCCAGACTCGGTTGTACACACAGAGATCTCAGCAGCCGCCAGGACCCGTGCAGTACCAGCGGATAGCACGGGTTGATGCAGGTCCATCCAGTTCGTCCACAGTTGCAGCCGCACAGGCAGAGTCGGCCGCTGCAGACATGGGGATTATCAACGAGAAGTTGGACCGCATGGAAATAATAGAGAAGAAGCAGTGCCAGGGCATAACTCAGATGGAGCAGATGGCACAAACTCTGAGCGACATGAAGACCCATCTCTTGTGTCTTCAGGAGGCACAGACGGCTTCTCAGCCCCGTCTTCAGTCGCGAGGCGATTCCGGCGGCAGCCGCAGCTCGTCCCAGCGCTCCAGCTCCTTGCAGCAGCCTAGACAAGTTCACCTTGTACAGGCGGAGCCGTACCAGCAGCAGCAGCCCTCTTACCAGTCACCACCATCTCCAGACTTGCAGATGGTGGTATATCAGCCGGATCAGCCTCTGACAGTACTGCCGCCAGACCCCTTCGATGCAGAGCCGTTGATGGATGTCAACGGGATTTGGTACGACCGTCCCCAGCCTGGGATCCGACGAGACCATCCCGGATTCAGGTGGGGGAATGGGGGTAACCAGTCCCAACAGCAGCCAGCCGGTCAGGGAGGGCAGTACTCCCAGCAGAGAGATCACCAGCAGCCCCCAGCATACCAGTCACACCAGCCATCATCCTTCGTACCTCGTCCCTACCAGCAGCAGGGACAGACTTGGAGACGTGAGCAGCAGGCTCACCAGCAGCAGCATCCTTCCTCTTACCCCTCTCAGCCGCAGCAGCACCAGGTCCAGCAGCCTCATTACCAGAGAGGCAACCCGTCGGGCTCCCATGAGAGCCCCGCCTTGGATGATCTAGCCCGCATCTTCACAGAGCAGCAGGCTACATTTAGACGGGAGATGGACGAGTTCCGCCAGGAGATGCGGGACCTGATGAGAGGGAAGGCCGCCATCCCTGCACAGATCGAGCCTAATCCGAATAGCTTGAAGAGGAAGTCTGAGCAGGTAGTTCACACTGAGCCTACCACTCCTAGTGACTCATTTGATGATATGTCGTCGGATCTATTTGATGCTGATTTTGTTACACTTAGGAGCGGTAGAAGACCAGCAGGCGGCGCCTCATCTGAGCGACAACGCGAGGATCCATCTAGAGCGCCAGATGAGGAAGAGGAGAGCGGTACTGAAGCCGCACATGATGATGACGGTGGTACTGATGCCACCCGAGATGCTGATTCCACCGGCGGTACTGAGGCCGCCACTTCACCATATCGAGGAGGTGGTACTTACGCCACCAGCAGAGCCGAGCCAGCCCGCGGTACTGAGGCCGCAAGACGTCTAGTTGTAGAGCCAGCTAGAGGTGGTACTAAGGCCACCAATATTTGTTCTGATAGAGATGTTGTCTTTCCTCGTATGGATGTATCTCAGAATTCTATTTTGAATAAAGGACAAGGTTTAGTTTCTTCTGATCCCACTGTGGTGTATGATGTATGTGAGGATCCGGTCATCGAACCGTCTAGGCCTATTCCTAGTCCTTCATCTGAGAAGGACCCTGTGATCCCCTTTCCTAGAGCCCTTGAGTTGGGGAAGGGGAAGAAAAGAGAAAAAGATCCAAAAAAGAGAGAGCAGGAGGAGTTCAGCCAGAGCATGATAGACCGATTTCACATCCAGCTGACCCTCCATGAGGCTTTGCAGCACATCCCTCTTCTTCAGCGATCCTTGAGAGACAGGACCACAGTCAGGAGGAAGAAGAGGAACAACACCGTAGAGATTCATGTGTTGAAAAAAGCCACGTGTTACGCGATCCAGAACCATCTGCCGACCAAGAGGCCAGATTTAGGAGCCCCGTATGTCAGATGTCAGATTAGTGAGCAGAGGTTCGACCGTACTCTATTAGATAGCGGATCGTCGATCAACCTTCTTCCGGCAGCCCTTCTCGACCACTTAGAGTTGGGCACTCTTAGACAGAGCAGGACATACCTTCAGTTTGCTGATCGGTCTGTCAAGAGGCCAAAGGGGTTGTTGCGAGACGTTGTCGTCACGATTCAGGGTTTGCAATTCCCCGTGGACTTCGTAGTGCTGGACATGGAGACCCCTGACTCGTTGACCGATTCCCCCATCATCCTCGGTCGCCCGTTCTTGGCCACAGCCAAGGCGGTGACTGACCATGACAGTGGGAAGGTATTCTTTCGCGTCCAGGGCGAGAGTATACAAATAGAGACGGTTAAGGACCACAGAGCCAGAGATAAATCCCGCTCAGAGGGCAGTACAGATTCAGAACAGCTGACAGATACAGAGCCAGACATACACCAGGACTGTGATTTTGTGATCACAGATGATGAGGCAGCTTGGGCAGATCCTGCAGCACAGACCATCCTCTCATATTCAGATACAGCTGATGCAGAGATGATAGCAGAGGATAGTCTGGAGAGCACAGCCCTGGTTCAGGGTACTATTGAGTCAGCAGAGTCGGACCTTGATCGCGACACGACTTTCAGTGATGGTGGTACTAAGGCCACCCTGCTCTACGGTGGTACTGATGCCACCGCAGTTGATACAGATCCCTCGGATTCAGAATCTGATTGGGCAGATTGTGATGATCAGATGCCAGACCTGGACCCAACTGAGCCTACAGATGAGGAGGAGGTAGAGGCAGAGCAGATCAGAGACAATGCAGAGGACCCGCCTTCTCCAGATCCAGTTTGTGAGAGTTCTTTATCATTTTCCCAGGCAGATTTGGCAGAATTGTCAGCATACACACATCTTCTTCAGAAGCCAGATTTGCCAGCACCCAGCTGTCCAGAGCTAAAGCCGCTCCCTACTTCGCTGAAGTATCGATTCCTTGCGGGAGAGTCTGAGATGTACCCAGTCATCATCTCTGCCGATCTGACTGGAGAACAAGAATCCCGTCTGATGGGGGTTCTTGAAAAGAACCGCAAGGCAATTGGATGGAGCATAGCAGATCTCCATGGGATTAGTCCCTCGTTGTGCTCCCACCATATCTATCTCGAGGAAGGGGCAAAGCCGTCGCGTGAGTTCCAGCGGCGACTGAACCCCAACCTACGAGAGGTTGTCATGAAGGAAATATCAAAATGGTGGAGTGCAGATTTTATTTATCCCATTTCCGACTCCAAGTGGGTTAGCCCCTTGCATGTGGTGCCCAAGAAGACGGGCATCACGACTGTGATCAGTGAGTCGGGAGAGGAGATTGCTACACGAGTACCCACCTCTTGGAGGGTCTGCGTTGACTACAGGAGACTCAACCAGGCCACCAAGAAGGACCATTTCCCCCTGCCTTTTATTGATCAGATCATAGAGAGACTGGCAGGGAAGAGCCATTATTGCTTCCTGGATGGGTACTCGGGCTACAATCAGGTGGCCATCGCCCCTGAGGATCAGGAGAAGACCACCTTTACCTGTCCCTTCGGTACATACGCCTTTCGACGCATGCCATTTGGGCTATGCAACGCCCCTGCGACTTTTCAGAGATGCATGCTGTCGATCTTTTCGGACATGGTAGGGGAGTGTTTGGAGGTCTTCATGGACGACTTCTCGGTTTACGGCGACGGATTCGATTCCTGTCTTGACTGCCTAGACCGAGTGCTCCAGCGATGTATTGCTACCCGCTTGGTTCTGTCTTGGGAGAAGAGTCACTTCATGGTGACTCAAGGGACGGTGCTTGGCCACATCATCTCCAACAGGGGCATGGAGGTTGATCCGGCCAAGGTTGACGTCATTAGAAAACTCGCACCGCCGTCCAATTTGAAGCAGCTACGGTCATTTCTGGGGCACGTTGGTTTTTATAGGAGATTCATTCATGATTTCAGCAAGATTGCCCGACCGTTGACTGACCTCTTGACGAAAGACACCGTGTTCCTTGTCGATGACAAGTGTCTTTCGTCCTTTGAGACTCTCCAGCAGTGTGTTATTGAGGCTCCTGTCCTTCAGCCACCCGATTGGTCTCTCCCATTCGTGATCATGACGGACGCCTCTGATTTTGCCGTAGGGGCCGTGCTAGGACAGAGGAGGGACGGAGTTCCGTTTGCCATACACTATGTCAGCCGCACATTGGATTCCGCCCAGCGGAATTATACGGTCACAGAGAAGGAGATGCTAGCAGTAGTGTTCGCCCTAGATAAGTTCAGATCGTATATCATTGGATCTAAAGTGACTTTGTTTATAGATCACACCGCCATCAGGTACCTCATGGCAAAGAAGGATGCCAAGGCCAGACTGACTAGATGGATCCTTCTACTCCAGGAGTTCGATATTGAGATTAAGGATAAGCTTGGAGTCAAGAATGTGGTGGCGGATCATCTCTCCCTATTAGAGCAGCCTGAGGATTCTGAGCAGATTGATCCTATTCGTGATACCTTCCCAGATGAGGCGATCCTTGCTATCGCCTCACTCCCGTGGTATGCCGATATTGTGAACTTTCTCGTTGCAGGGAAAGTCCCACAAGATTGGCCCAGGCAGAGACTTGAGACCTTCCTTGCGAGGGCCAAGTCCTACCACTGGGAGGATCCAATCCTTTACCACGAAGGAGGGGATAGCGTCTGGCGTCGGTGTATTCCTCAGGAAGAGCATCATAGTGTCCTCACTTACTGCCACAAGTTTGAGGCAGGAGGACATCATTCTGGGAGGAGAACGGCACAGAAAGTACTCCAATCCGGCTTGTGGTGGCCTACCCTCTTCAAGGACTCTGATGAGTTCGTGAAGAGGTGTACTGACTGTCAGAGGATGGGCACTTGTGAACAGCGTGATATGATGCCGATGCAGCCCATTCACTTCTGTGAGGTCTTTGACGCATGGGGCATCGATTTCATGGGTCCATTCCCTAAGAGTCAGGGATTTGAGTACATTCTGCTGGCCGTTGATTATGTGAGTCGTTGGGTTGAGGCTATCCCCGCCCGAGCCGCTGATGCGAGGACAGTTTGCAGATTTTTGAGAAAGCATATCATCACGCGGTTCGGGGTTCCACGAGTTCTGATTTCTGATGGGGGGTCTCATTTCATCAACGACCAGGTGAAGGCCCTTGCTAGCGAGTTCAGTATAGACCATCGTGTTGCCACACCTTACCATCCACAGACGAATGGTCTAGCTGAGGTGTCGAATAGGGAGATCAAGAATATTTTGCAGAAAGTCGTCCGCCCTGACCGAAAGAATTGGTCACAGCTTTTGGACTCGATCTTGTGGGCATATCGGACGTCTTTCAAGACTCCATTGGGCACATCTCCCTTTCGCCTCGTTTATGGCAAGCCGTGCCATCTACCTGTTGAGCTGAGGCACAAGTCACTTTGGGCAGTTACAGATATTCTTATGGATCCAGATGGTATGGGAGACCAGAGGAGGGCAGAATTAACTGCCCTGGAGGAGCTTAGAGATGCAGCTTTCTCAAGCAGCCTACATTATAAGGAAAAAGTGAAGGAGTGGCATGATTCTCATATCAGCCACAAGCATTTTGAGATTGGACAGAAAGTATGGTTGTTTGATGCAAGGCTACGATTATTTCCAGGGAAGCTACAGAGCAAATGGAAGGGACCTTACTTGGTCAGAAAGGTACACGATAACGGTAGCATTGATATATCTGAGTTATCTTCTGAGAGTACCTTTCGAGTGAACGGCCAGCGGCTCAAGCCATTTCTAGATCATGAGCCGCGGGACGTTATTGTTGCCCCGATTCATTTTGCGTGAGATGTGGTCTCTTGACTCACCTCTTTTGCATCTCACGCTTGATTTTCACTGTTCTTCCGCCTGTATAGATCCAGTTGTCCATATCATTCTATTCTTTAGTCCCACGTCCCTTTCCTCATCTTATGATTATGCTATACTTAGGGTGTACTTTACCCTAAGTATAGGGGGGATGTAGGACCTACGGGTATTCTTTTCATTTGTTCTGCCCCTGTTTTGCTGCCTATACTTAGGGATATTTTACCCTAAGTATAGGGGGGGCAGAGTCTGTATATTCTTCACTCGGATTTCCCTTCATGTACAACTTGCTATACTTAGGATTAGTTAATCCTAAGTATAGGGGGAAACCACCGAGTTCCTCTCATTCTATTCATTTATTCGTTCCTGTACTTAACCATTCCTTTTCACTTCCCTTTTACTAAGCACGAGTTATGTCTTCTTCATTGCTCTTGATCACTCTGAGGACATCGTTCGAGCTAAGTATAGGAGGGGGTGTGTATATATTTCATATATACTTTAGCCATAACTCGTACTTTGTGTGAGTGTGTTAATAAATAAAATGGCTAAAAATCACAAAAATTTAAAAAATTTTCATGTACATAAACCTTTTTTATCTTGCACATACATAGCTAGTGTACAAAGTATTTTTGTAAAAATGATTTCAAAAATCTTTTGTGTAAAGCTTGTGTAAATATTTTTGTATCAAAATTATGTATATAGTACAAAATTTTTCCAAAATGTTGTGAAAATCAAAAGTTTGCAAAAATCTTGTGTAAATGCTTGTAAATATCTTTTTGCAAAAACTTGCACCTCATGCATCATTCATCCATGATTTCAAAACATTTTTTCAAAAATTTTGCATGATTGTAAAATATTTGTAAATAGCATCTTGTGTACATATATGTATATAGTTTTTTCTGGATGAGAGTTGACATTTAAACTAAGCCTGGAATTAAATTGAGAAATGGAGCTTGAATAAGATCTTAATCCACTTAACTTTAAGAGGAACCTTATAGGACTTAGGGTTAAGGCTTTTCAGGTCCATAAGGACTTAATTCTTTGAGTCCACTAGGCTATGAGCATATGTCATCTTGATGAGCCTAAGTAGAGCACTTAACAACACACGCATGACTCTTAGAGACAATGGCTTGACTTGCACCTGCACTTACACATGGCTCTCCACGGATGAGGTGGTGAGGAGGCAGTTTCCTTTGGCTTGGGGTAGCATATGAGGGTAGTACTTCTAGGCGGAACCTCTCTTCTTCTTCTAGTGAAGGAAGTGCGCCTCAACTTGGTCTAGTGGTGATGAAGGCTAAAGACAGAAGCTGTGGGTTGCAATAAAGCTTCAAAAGAGGGATAGTCTACTGGCTCAAGGGGAAATTTCTTATATGCTGCACCATGTAGATATGCTGTACAGAAGTCCTTGAAAAAAAAATGCAAAAATGCAAAAAGAACTCCAAAAAAGTGGTGGGTCGGATTGAAAATTTAATAACCCCACCGGAGTGTACATAGTCAAATAAAGCAAAGCTTATGGTATCCATGTTACATCTCATGAAGCTTGCAGCGGGAGACTTAGCTACACTGGCTAAGCTTCCAAAACTCTATACTTCTACCCCCTCTTCTTGAGCCGGTTGCACTTGAACTTAGAAGGGAATACTCCGCTTCTCGAGGAAAGAGTTGCTAGACCGAGGCATTAGAGTTACCAGGTTGAGGGAGGTTGTTTCTTTGTTACTTCTGAGGTGGGGAGCCACATATCACTTACACCGCATGGAAAGATTCATGGTCATTAGAGTTTGTGTATGTAGACTTGTTCTGATCTGGTTTATTGAGGAGTCTTGCCCATAGATTGGTGGAACTTGGAGGCTGTTGAGTTTTAAGCTTAAGTCTAAATAAGGTTCCGACACATTAATAATCCAAAGATCTGATCGAGCTCCATATTTCAATTTAATGAAGGAAAGTTTAATAATTCAACCTTGATCCATGTACACCCTCTTTTTCTTTTTCTTTTTCACTTCTTTTTCAAATAAGTGTTTGCTAAGGGACTAGCAAAGTTAAGCATAGGGGGGTGATGAATACCCATTCATCACTCTTTATTCTTCTATTTTAGCTACAAAAACCTTTGCAAATACATGTAAATAGGTGTAAATACAAATAATTACCAAAAGCATGCATTGTGTAAAAACATATAATTAGCATGTTTTTGTGCAAAAATAAAAGAATAAAGAGTAAAAAGAAAAAGAGGGAAATATTTAGAATAAATATTGAGCGACCTAAACCCAAGGGAGGGCTCAGCATGGGCCTGACCGCATAAAAGCCAAAGTAGAGGGAGATAGGAGCTCATGTGTATATATTTTTGTAAATAAATAAAATTATGTTTTCCTCATCCAAAAATATGTAAATATTTGTATCTATTTATAAAGTATAAAAACAAAACAAAAAGCCAAAAAGACCAAAAATATCCCTCCACCATGTGCATAGACCATCATCCTTTATTTATTTAACCCTATACATAAATGTATTTATTTTCAAAACTTTTTTGTGAATATTCTATGTCATTTTTGGTAAATAAAATAAATAAAAAGAAACACCACAAAAATCAAATAAAAATTACAAAATTAAAAATACAAAAATACATTGTATATATACCATGTATATAAATATATATCACTATTTATTTCACCCTTGTATATAAATAATAAAAATAAAATAAAAATAGCCTTTTATTCCTCATTTTATTCTATAAATAAATAAAACATAAAATAGGAATAAAATTGTATAAAAATAATAATTAAAAAAATCAAAAAAATAAAAGGGCTACATATTGTATATATCCCTATACTATGTAAATACCCCATCTTTATTTCCAAAAATTAATTAAAAATCACCAAAAAATAGAAAAAAATAAAAGAAAAATATTTCATGTTTTAAGTTTTTGCTAATTCCATCATTTTCTAGCCTAAAATAAATAAACAAAAAAATAAATACGTGGCCTTTCCTGATTGGTCCACGGGGGATTGTTGACCCCGGTCAACTCCCCCGTGGACTCTTTCCTTTTTGAGAAAACGCGCGCCGCCCCGCCTTCGCCATTTTCTCCACACGCCTCCAGCCTGTCGCCCACGCAAACCCTGCGCCCGGATCCTTCGCCGATCATCCGACATCCTCGCCAGATCCTTCGCCGTGAGATCCACGCATTCCATAGCCGTCGCCTCCCAACCCTAATCGAGCCTGCAGCTATATATAGAACCACCTCCGCCGCCTCCGCGCCCCATCTTTGGCTCTTCCCCTTCTTCCCAGTGAACTCCAGAGGCACCGCGAGAGTGACAGCAAGCGATCGCCCCTGTTGCAGCGAGGCGAGGAGGTGAAACCACTGATCCGGCGTTCTTCGCCGCCGTTGCTCCGCCACCAGCGTGAGCACCGAGCCTCGGGCCGAGACGACCCTTGAGGCTACGACCAGGAGCACCCCCTGCTCTTCCCCAGTCTCTCCGACCGCCCAGGTAACCCTTTAGCCTTTCCATTTAGCGTAATTTTTAGTTTCCCCCAATCGTACCTCCGACGTAATCCGTTGATTCCGGCCATATCGTGTATCTTCTCGATCATCGGAACGCACCGTCACCTTCGCCATTCCCTCACGCACATTCTTCACCCCTTCGCCCAACCCAGATCGCACAGGATCTGGGAATCGAGCTCCACCGTCCTCCGCTCGCCGGAGCTCGCTCACCCCGACGCACCGTTCACCTTCACCCCACCTAACCGGGTCGAGGCACTTTGCCCTCGACCCGCGAAGCTCTTGAGCTATTTTGCAGGTCAAGAGGAGGCCATCTGAGGCCCCCTCATATCCAGGCCAGGAGCTTATCGCCGTCGACCTCGCCGGAGCCCCTCCCGGGCTCGGTTGGGTCATCGGAGACCACCACCAGCTGCGGGACTCCCTCGCGGACCTTCTCCGATCTTCAGGCGCAGCAGGGGAGGTCAGGAGCGCACGTACTGGGCCGGCGAACTTCGCCGGCCACCTGTTCTTCCTCGACCTTCAGGCACCGTTCGATCGCCCTCCAGCTCCAGTTTCAATCCTAGCCATCCGTTCCAGGAGCGTCAGGCATCGCACGATCAAAGGAGGAGTGATCCGGACCATTTGATCTCGAGATGAGGCGCAGCTGAGCCGACACCGTCAGATCCTCCACGTGTCTTCGTCTGAGCCATCCGATCACGCCAAGGGTTGCAGGAGTGAGGCGCCTCCGCCTCTCCACCGTCGGATCTACACGTGGCGCACGCTCCGCCCCTGGATCGTAATAAAGGGGTAATTTACCTTAGGCCCCCTCGTAGTTTATGTTTTCACTTTCAGTCCTGTAAATATTTTATGCGTTTTATTTACGTAGGGTAAATTGCACATTGGACCTCGTACTTCTTCGTATTTGCATTTATGCCCTTGTTTGTGTGAGACACGTGCATCGACACGTGATATTTTGGTGTATTTGCAATATTAATCCTGTAGTTCTGGACGTTCCTTAATGAATGAAACATTTTCAGTAATTGCATTTTGATTGCGCAAAATCCCGAACAACTGAGGTAATGGTATAAAATGAGGTCGATGCGACCTCAGTCACTCGAATGCGTCAATCAAGAAAAATAATCAACCACTCACAGAGATAAACACAAGCAAGCACAAAATAGAGCGATCTAGCTATAGGATTAACCTGGTATAGCTCCCAGGGTCGAACACAAGGAGCACAGATTGGCCTTGCGGCCTACGATGTAGTCAGAAATCCAAGGGAGTCTCTTTTTTTTTTTAGTGTTTTTATTTGTTTTTATAATTTTTAGATTTTTTTAATGATGAGAAAATGAAATAAAATGAATGCAAGGCAACTTCAACAATTTATAAAACACTCCAAAAATAATGCAAAAATTAAAGAAAAATGGTTTTTATATTTTTTAAGTTTTTTACTGTTTTTGGTGAATTTTTGGAATTTTTCTAATGGGTAAATTATTTATTAAAAATCAAACAATGCGAAAAAACAGAGGGTACTGTCCAGCAAGGCTTAAGACCCAAAAATAAAATAATTTTGGATCTCAAAAAGCCCTGAAGGTAATTTTCCTATAATCTAGAAAGAATAAGGAAAATTTAGGCACCCTAATTATTGTTTTTGGATTTTTAATTTATTTATTACAATTTTTATGAGTTTTTAGGGGTTTTTCAATTTTTAGGGTTTTTAATTGATGAAAATTAACCAAAATTGGCTAGAAAATCAAACAACAAGCAAACTACAGTATCTAATTTTTTTGGAATTTTTGGGGATGTTTTTATATTTTTTTGGTATTTTTAAAGCTAGACAGTGGCTAAAAAGGAGGTTTTTGAATTTTTAAAAATAATAAATGAAATCAAAAATGTCCTCAAAAATCATAGAAATTCCTACACCATGGCAGGAGCCATGTGTCAAAATCTCATTGGATTTGGAGGTCGTTTGATATTTTATTCAAAAATAAAGGTGGGGCACTGTGCACAGGGACCTAAGTGTAAATACCCAAAAGTTCTGGGGTCCTGGTGCAAAATACCCAGCAAAACACGTGCCAAGCACGTGCCTGGGGCACTCAAGGACCAAATGGTAATAAAAATAAGTTCCGAGGGCTTATTGGTAACAAGTACCAAAAGTCCAGGGGCTTATTCTGCAAATAACCCAAAATAATATCGCACATGTGGAAATAAAGCATTCACAGGGGTATATATGCAAATAAACAAAACTTTTTATTCAATGAATAACATCCAGAACTGCAGGGCGTCTTATGCAAATATCCCAACAAAACACGTGACGAAGCACGTGGCTCTCAACTGGCAGGGGTATAAATGCAAATAAAAATAAGCACGAGGGTCTCTATGCAAATATCCCAGAAAATAAACAACTGACTCGACAACTTACAGGACTGAAACGAAATAAGGCAAAGATAAGGGCCTAAGGGTAAATTACCCCTTATTAAATGGAGTCGTTGGATGCGCGCCACGTGTAGATCGGACGGCTGCAGAGGGTGGGCGCTCCAGATGGTGTCTCCTCGGATCGGACGGTGGAAGCTACTCCTCGATCGGACGGCCAAGATCTGATCTGGAGCGGGGAGGACGATCGAACGGCGATGGAGGGTCCTCGAAGAACAGGTCCCCGGCGAGACTCGCCGGGCTCGTGCGTGCGCTAGGGTCCTCCGGTGAGCCTTCTAGAGGTCGGAGAAGAATCGCGGAAGGCTCCCGCGTCTGCCGGTGGTCTCCGACGGTCAAACCAAGCTCCGAAGAGCTCGAGCAAGGCCGGCGGAGCTGGGTCTCCTGGCTGGATGGCGAAGGGCCTCAGACGCCCTCGTTTCGACCTGAAAAGCGAACCAGAAGACTCGCGGGTCGAGGGCAAAGTGCCTCGACCCGGTTAGGCGGCGTGAAGGTGGTCTGTGCGTCGGAATGGCGAGCTCCGGCGAAGGTGGTCGGCGGAGGAGCTCGGTTCCCAGATCCTGTGCGATCTGGGTTGTGTGGAGGGTGAAGAAGGTGCGGAGAGGTCTGGCGGAGATGATGGCGGTGTCGGAATGGAAGATGGGTGGTCGGAGGTGCCTGGCGAAGGCGGTGGAGCTACGCTAACAGTAACTGAAAAATCGAAATCTAAGCTATCCTACGGCCTAAGGGTTCTACCTGGGTGGTCGGAGAGACTGGGGAAGAGCAGGGGGTGCTCTTGGTCGTAGCCTCGAGGGTCGTCTCGGCCCGAGGCTCGATGCTCGACGCTGGTGGCGGAGCAGCGGCGGCGAAGAACGCCGGATCAATGGAATCGCCTCCTCGCCTCACTGCAACAAGGGCAAATGCTTGCTGTCACTCTCGCGATGCCTATGGAGGTCACTGGGAAGAAGGAGATCGTCCAAAGATGGGGCGCGGAGGCGGCGGAGGGAAGAATATATAAGGTGACAGGGGCGATTAGGGTTGAGGGGCGACAGCGATGGAAGGTGTTGATTTCGTGGCGGAAGATCGGGCGAGGAAGATGGATGATAGGCGAAGAATCCGAGCATGAGATTTGCGTGGGAGACAGCCTGGAGACGCGTGGGAAAATCGGAGAAGATGGGGTGGCGCGCTTCTTCCAGAAAAGGAAGGGGTCCGCGGGGGAGTTGACCGGGGTCAACAGTCCCCAGTGGACCAATCAGATGCTGCCACGTGCAGTTGATTTTTGTTTATTTATTTTAAGGTAGAAATAGGCCGAATTAAAGAAAACTCAAAACATGAAATATTTTTCTTTTATTTTTTTCTATTTTTTGGTGATTTTTAATTAATTTTTGGGAATAAAAATAGGGTAGCTATATATATAGGTATATGTACACTATATGGAGTTTTTATTTTTGATTTTTTTATTTGTTATTTTTATGTATTTTTATGCTCATTTTGTATTTTATTTATTCACAAGATAAAATGAGGAATAAAAGAATATTTTTATTTTATTTTTATCACTTATATACAAGGGTGAAATAAATAATTGTATACATTTATATACATGGTATTTATACAATGTATTTTTGTATTTTCAATTTTGTAATTTTTATTTGATTTTTGTTTTGTTTCTTGTTATTTTATATATTTACAATATGTAACATAGAATATTTACAAAAAGTTTAGAAAATAATTGAATTTATTTACAAGGTTAAATAAATACAATGGTGTGGTTTATGCACATGGTGAAAGGGTATTTTTTTTGACTTTTTGATTTTTTAAATTTTATTTTGTTTTTGATATTTTCTAAATATACACAAAATATGTACAAGCATATTTTTGGGTGAGGAAAATATAATTTTAGAAGTATATACACATGAGCTCCTATCTCCCTCTACTTTGACTTTTATGCGGTCAGGCCCATGCTGAGCCCTCCCTTGGGTTAGGTTGCTCAATATTTATTCTAAATATTTCCCTCTTTTTCTTTTTGCTCTTTATTCTTTTATTTTGTGCACAAAAACATGCTAATTATAGGTTTTTACACAATGCATGCTTTTGGTAATTATTTGTATTTACACATATCTACATGTATTTGCAAAGGTTTTTGTAGCTAAAATAGAAGAATAAAGAGTGATGAATGGGTATTCATCACCCCCCTATGCTTAACTTTGCTAGTCCCTTAGCAAACACTTATTTGAAAAAGAAGTGAAAAAGAAAGAAAAAGAAAAAGAGGAAGAGGATGTACATGGATCAAGGTTGACTTATTAAATTTTCCTTCATTAAATTGAAATATGGAGCTCGATCAGATCTTTGGATTATTAATGTGTCGGAACCTTATTTGGACTTAAGCCTAAAACTCAACAGCCTCCAAGTTCCACCAATCTATGGGCAAGACTCCTCAATAAACCAGATCAGAACAAGTCTACATACACAAACTCTAATGACCATGAATCTTTTCCTTGCGGTGTAGGTGATATGTGGCTCCCCACCTCAGAAGTAACAAAGAAACAACCTCCCTCAACCTGGTAACTCTAATGCCTCAGTCTAGCAACTCTTTCCTCGAGAAGCGGGGTATTCCCTTCTAAGTTCAAGTGCAGCCGGCTCAAGGAGAGGGGTAGAAGTATAGAGTTTTGGAAGCTTAGCCAGTGTAGCTAAGTCTCCCGCTGCAAGCTTCATGAGATGTAACATGGATACCATAAGCTTTTGCTTTATACTCCGGTGGGGTTATTAAATTTTCAATCCGACCCACCAATTTTTTTGGAGTTCTTTTTGCATTTTTGCATTTTTTTTTTCAAGAACTTCTGTTCAACATATCTACATGGTGCAGCATATATAAGAAATTTCCCCTTGAGCCGGTAGACTATCCCTCTTTTGAAGCTTTATTGCAACCCACAGCTTCTGTCTTTAGCTTTCAACACCACTAGACCCAGTTGAGGTGCACTTCCTTCACTATAAGAAGAAGAGAGGTTCCGCCTAGAAGTACTACCCTCATATGCTACCCCAAGCCAAAGGAAGCTGCCTCCTCACCACCTCATCCGTGGAGAGCCATGTGTAAAGTGCAGGTGCAAGTGAAGCCATTGTCTCTGAGAGTCATGCGTGTGTTGTTAAGTGCTCTACTTAGGCTCATCAAGATGACATATGCTCATAGCCTAGTGGACTCGAAGAATTAAGCCCTTATGGACCTGAAAAGCCTTAACCCTAAGTCCTACAAGGTTCCTCTTGAAGTTAAGTGAATTAAGATCTTGTTCAAGCTCCATTTCTCAATTTAATTCCAGGCTTAGTTTAAATGTCAACTCTCATCCAGGAAAAACTATATACATATATGTTCACAAGATGCTATTTACAAATATTTTACAATCATGCAAAAAAATTTTGAAAAATGTTTTGAAATCATGAATGAATGATGCATGAAGTGCAAGTTTTGCAAAAAGATATTTATAAACATTTACACAAGATTTTTGCAAACTTTTGATTTTCAAAACATTTTGGAAAAATTTTGTACTATATACATAATTTTGATACAAAATATTTACACAAGCTTTACACAAAAGATTTTTGAAATCATTTTTACAAAAATACTTTATACACTAGCTATGTATGTGCAAGAATAAAAGAGGTTTATGTTCATGAAAAATTTTTAATTTTTGTGATTTTTAGCCATTTTATTTATTAACACACTCACACAAAGTACGAGTTATGGCTAAAGTATATATGAAATATATACACACCCCCCCTATACTTAGCTCGAACGATGTCCTCAGAGTGATCAAGAGCGATGAAGAAGACATAACTCGTGCTTAGTAAAAGGGAAGTGAAAAGGAATGTCTAAGTACAGGAACGAATAAATGGATAGAATGAGAGGAACTCGGTGGTCTCCCCCTATACTTAAGATTAACTACTCCTAAGTATAGAAAGCTGTACATGAAGGGAAAGCCGAGTGAAGAATATACAGAATCTGCCCCCCTATACTTAGGGTAAAATATCCCTAAGTATAGGCAGCAAAAACAAGAGCAGAAAGAATGAAGAGACTACTCACAGGTCCGACATCCCCCCTATACTTAGGGTAAAGTACACCCTAAGTATAGCATAATCATAAGATGAGAGACGGGATGTGGGACTAAAGAATAGAATGATATGGACAACTGGATCTATACAGGCGGAGGAACAGTGAAAATCAGGCGTGAGATGTAAAAGATGTGAGTCAAAAGACCACATCTCACGCAAAATGAATAGCGGCAATAATAACGTCCCGCGGCTCATGATCTAGAAATGGTTTGAGCCGCTGGCCGTTCACTCGGAAGGTACTCTCAGAAGATAACTCAGATATATCAATGCTACCGTTATCGTGTACCTTTCTGACCAAATAGGGTCCTTTCCATTTGCTCTGTAGCTTCCCTGGAAATAATCGTAGCCTTGCATCAAACAACCATACTTTCTGTCCAATCTCAAAATGCTTGTGGCTGATATGAGAATCATGCCACTCCTTCACTTTCTCCTTATAATGTAGGCTGCTTGAGAAAGCTGCATCTCTAAGCTCTTCCAAGGCGGCTAACTCTGCCCTCCTCTGGTCTCCTATACCATCTGGATCCATAAGAATATCTGTGACTGCCCAAAGTGACTTGTGCCTCAGCTCAACTGGTAGGTGACAGGGCTTGCCATAAACGAGGCGAAAGGGAGATGTACCCAATGGAGTCTTGAAAGACGTCCTATATGCCCACAAGACCGAGTCCAAAAGCTGTGACCAATTCTTTCGGTCAGGGCGGATGACTTTCTGCAAAATATTCTTGATCTCCCTATTCGACACCTCAGCTAGACCATTTGTCTGTGGATGGTAAGGTGTGGCAACACGATGGTCTATACTGAACTCTCTAGCAAGTGCCTTTACCTGGTCGTTGATGAAATGAGATCCCCCATCAGAAATCAGAACTCGTGGAACCCCAAACCGCATGATGATGTGCTTCTTCAAAAATCTGCAAACTGTCTTCGCATCTGCGGCTCGGGCGGGGATAGCCTCAACCCAACGACTAACATAATCTACAGCCAACAGAATGTACTCAAATCCCTGACTCTTAGGGAATGGACCCATGAAATCGATGCCCCATGCGTCAAAAACCTCACAGAAGTGAATGGGCTGCATCGGCATCATATCACGCTGTCCACAAGTGCCCATCCTCTGACAGTCAGTACACCTCTTCACGAACTCATCAGAGTCCTTGAAGAGTGTAGGCCACCACAAGCCGGATTGGAGCACTTTCTGTGCCGTTCTCCTCCCAGAATGATGTCCTCCTGCCTCAAGCTTGTGGCAGTAAGTGAGGACACTATGGTGTTCCTCCTGAGGAATACACCGCCGCCAGACGCTATCCCCTCCTTCGTGGTAAAGGATGGGATCCTCCCAATGGTAAGACTTGGCCTTCGCAAGGAAGGTCTCAATCCTCTGCTTGGGCCAATCTTGTGGGACTTTCCCAGCAACGAGAAAGTTCACAATATCGGCGTACCATGGGAGTGAGGCGATAGCAAGGATCGCCTCATCTGGGAAGGTATCTCTGATTGGATCAATCTGCTTTGTCTCCTCAGGCTGCTCTAATCGGGATAAATGGTCCGCCACCACATTCTTGACTCCAGGCTTATCCTTGATCTCAATGTCGAACTCCTGGAGTAGAAGGATCCATCTAGTAAGTCTGGCCTTGGCATCCTTCTTTGACATGAGGTACCTGATGGCAGTGTGATCTGTGTACAAGGTCACTCGGGATCCAATGATATATGATCTGAATTTATCTAGGGCAAACACTACTGCTAGCATCTCCTTCTCTGTGACCGTATAATTCCGCTGGGCGGAATCCAATGTGCGGCTAGCATAGTGTATCGCAAATGGTACTCCATCCCTCCTCTGTCCTAGCACGGCCCCTACGGCAAAATCAGAGGCGTCCGTCATGATCTCGAATGGGAGAGACCAATCAGGCGGCTGAAGGACAGGAGCCTCAATAACACATTGCTGGAGAGTTTCAAAGGACGAAAGACACTTGTCATCGACAAGGAACTCGGTGTCTTTCGTCAAGAGGTCAGTCAACGGTCGGGCGATCTTGCTGAAATCATGAATGAATCTCCTATAAAAACCAACGTGCCTCAGAAATGACCGTAACTGCTTCAGATTGGACGGCGGTGTGAGTTTCCTAATGACATCGACCTTGGCCGGGTCAACCTCCATGCCTCTGTTGGAGATGATGTGGCCAAGCACCGTCCCTTGAGTCACCATGAAGTGACTCTTTTCCCAAGACAGAACCAAGCGGGTAGCAATACATCGCTGGAGCACTCGGTCTAGGCATTCAAGACAGGAATCGAATCCGTCGCCGTAAACCGAGAAGTCGTCCATGAAGACCTCCAAACACTCCCCTACCATGTCCGAAAATATCGACAGCATGCATCTCTGAAAAGTCGCAGGGGCGTTACATAGCCCAAATGGCATGCGTCGAAAAGCGTATGTACCGAAAGGACAGGTAAAGGTGGTCTTCTCCTGATCCTCAGGAGCGATGGCCACTTGGTTGTAGCCCGAGTACCCATCCAGGAAGCAATAATGGCTCTTCCCTGCCAGTCTCTCAATGATCTGGTCAATAAAAGGCAGGGGGAAATGGTCCTTCTTGGTGGCCTGGTTGAGTCTCCTGTAGTCAACACAGACCCGCCAAGAGGTGGGTACTCGTGTAGCAATCTCCTCTCCTGACTCACTGATCACAGTCGTGATGCCCGTCTTCTTGGGCACCACATGCAAGGGGCTAACCCACTTGGAGTCGGAAATGGGATAAATAAAATCTGCACTCCACCATTTTGATATTTCCTTCATAACAACCTCTCTTAGGTTGGGGTTCAGTCGCCGCTGGAACTCACGCGATGGCTTTGCCCCTTCCTCGAGATAGATATGGTGGGAGCACAACGAGGGACTAATCCCATGGAGATCTGCTACGCTCCATCCAATTGCCTTGCGGTTCTTTTCAAGAACCTCCATCAGACGGGATTCTTGTTCTCCAGTCAGGTCGGCAGAGATGATGACTGGGTACATCTCAGACTCTCCCGCAAGGAATCGATACTTCAGCGAAGTAGGGAGCGGCTTTAGCTCTGGACAGCTGGGTGCTGGCAAATCTGGCTTCTGAAGAAGATGTGTGTATGCAGACAATTCTGCCAAATTTGCCTGGGAAAATGATAACGAACTCTCACAAACTGGATCTGGAGAAGGCCGGTCCTCTACATTGTCTCGGTTCTGCTCTGCCTCTACCTCCTCCTCATCTATAGGCTCAGGTGGATCCAGATCTGGCATCTGATCATCACAATCTGCCCAATCAGACTCTGAATCCGAGGGATCTATATCAGACTCGGTGGCATCAGTACCACCGTAGAGCAGGGTGGCTTCAGTACCACCATCACTGGAAATCGTGTCGCGATCAAGGTCCGACTCTGCTGACTCAATAGTATCCTGAACCAGGGCTATGCTCTCCAGACTATCCTCTGCTATCATCTCTGCATCAGCTGTATCTGAATATGAGAGGATGGTCTGTGCTGCAGGATCTGCCCAAATTGCCTCATCATCTGTGATCACAAAATCACAGTCCTGGTGGATGTCTGGCTCTGCGTCTGTCAGCTGCTCTGAATCTGTACTGCCATGTGAGCGGGATCTATCTCTGGTTCTGTGGTCCTTAACCGTCTCTATTTGTATACTCTCGCCCTCGACGCGAAAGAATACCTTCCCACTGTCATGGTCAGTCACTGCCTTGGCTGTGGCCAAGAACGGGCGACCGAGGATGATGGGGGAATCGGTCAACGAGTCAGGGGTCTCCATGTCCAGTACGACAAAATCCACGGGGAATTACAAACCCTGAATCGTGACGACAACGTCTCGCAACAACCCCTTTGGCCTCTTGACAGACCGATCAGCAAACTGAAGGTATGTCCTGCTCTGTCTAAGAGTGCCCAACTCTAAGTGGTCGAGAAGGGCTGCCGGAAGAAGGTTGATCGACGATCCGCTATCTAATAGAGTGCGGTCGAACCTCTGCTCACTAATCTGACATCTGACATACGGGGCCCCTAAATCTGGCCTCTTAGTCGGCAGATGGTTCTGGATCGCGTAACACGTGGCTTTTGTTAGCACATGAATTTCTGCGGTCTTGTTCCTCTTCTTCCTTCTGACTGTGGTCCTATCTCTTAGGGATCGCTGAAGAAGAGGAATGTGCTGCAAAGCCTCGTTGAGGGTCAGCTGGATGTGAAATCGGTCTATCATGCCTTGGCTGAACTCCTCCTGCTCTCTCTTTTTTGGATTTTTATCTTTTTTCTTCCCCTTCCCCAACTCAAGGGCTCTAGGAAAGGGGATCACCGGGTCCTTCTCAGATGAAGGACTAGGAATAGGCCTAGATGATTCGATGACTGGATCCTCACAAACATCATTCACCACAGTGGGATCAGAAGAAACTAAACCTTTTCCTTTATTCAAATTAGAGTTCTGAGATACATTCATGCGAGGAAAGACAACATTTCTATCAGAATGAATGTTGGTGGCCTCAGTACCACCTCTAGCTGGCTCTACAACTAGACGTCTTGCGGCCTCAGTACCGCAGGCTGGCTCGGCTCTGCTGGTGGTGTCAGTACCACCTCCTTGATGTGGTGAAACGGCGGCCTCAGTACCACCGTCACCATGATGTGCGGCTTCAGTACCGCTCTCCTCTTCCTCATCTGGCGCTCTAGATGATTCCTCGTGTTGTCGCTCAGATGAGGCGCCTCCTGCTGGTCTTCTACCGCTCCTAAGTGTGACAAAATCAGCATCAAATAGATCCGACGAGATAACATCAAATGAGTCACTAGAAGTGGTAGGCTCAGTGTGAACTACCTGCTCAGATTTCCTCTTCAAGTTATTCGGATTAGGCTCGATCTGTGCAGGGATGGCGGCCTTCCCTCTCATCAGATCCCGCATCTCCTGGCGGAACTCGTCCATCTCCCGTCTAAATGTAGCCTGCTGCTCTGTGAAGAGGCGGGCTAGATCATCCATGGCGGGGCTCTCATGGGAACCCGACGGGTTGCCTCTCTGATAATGAGGCTGCTGGGGCTGAGAGGGGTAAGAGGAAGGATGCTGCTGCTGGTGAGCCTGCTGCTCACGTCTCCAATTCTGTCCCTGCTGCTGATAGGGACGAGGTACGAAGGATGATGGCTGGTGTGGTTGGTATGCTGGGGGCTGCTGGTGATCTCTCTGCTGGGAGTACTGCCCTCCCTGACCGGCTGGCTGTTGTTGGGACTGGTTACCCCCATTTCCCCACCTGAATCCGGGATGGTCTCGTCGGATTCCAGGTTGAGGGCGGTCATACCAAATCCCGTTGACATCCATCAACGGTTCCGCATCGTAAGGGGCTGGTGGGAGTACATCCAGAGGCTGATCCGGCTGATACACCACCATCTGTAAGTCTGGAGATGGTGGTGACTGGTAAGAGGGTTGCTGCTGCTGGTACGGCTCCGCCTGTACAAGGTGAACTTGTCTAGGCTGCTGCAAGGAGCTGGAGCGCTGGGACGAGCTGCGGCTGCCGCCGGGATCGCCTCGCGACTGAAGACGGGGCTGAGAAGCCGTCTGTGCCTCTTGAAGACACAAGAGATGGGTCTTCACGTCGCTCAGAGTTTGTGCCATTTGCTCCATCTGAGTTATGCCCTGGCACTGCTTCTTCTCTATGATTTCCATGCGGTCCAACTTCTCGCTGATAATCCCCATGTCCGCAGCGGCCGACTCTGCCTGTGCGGCTGCAACTGTGGACGAACTGGATGGACCTGCATCAACCCGTGCTATCCGCTGATACTGCACAGGTCCTGGCGGCTGCTGAGATCTCTGTGTGTACAGCCGAGTCTGGGACATCACCATGTAATTTTCTGCCATCTCTTCGTAGATGGCCCAGACTTGGTTGTGGTCCTTGGCAAAGTAGGACCCGCCGCAAGAAGCATTCACCAGACCCTGAAGCTCTGGCGTCATCCCACTAAAGAAGCTTTGAACTAGGTTCGGCTTCGAAATGTCGTGGTGTGGGCATCTATCCAGAAGCTCTCTGAACCTCTCCCATGCCTCGTGAAACTGCTCGTTAGGGAGCATGGAGAAGTTATTGATCAGGGCCCTCGCTGCATTCGTCCGCCCGAGTGGATAGTACTTGTTCAAGTACTCGGTGCGGAGTTGCTCCCAGGTGTAAACAAACTTCCCTAGATGCTTCAGCCAGGCGGCTGCTCTATCTGCCAGTGAAAAAGGGAAGGCCATCATCCGAATCGTATCTTGGTCCACACGACGGTCGTGGACAGTGCTACAGATCATCAAAAACTCCTGGAGATGGAGGTGGGGTTCCTCAGTCGCGAGTCCGTGAAAATGAGGAAGCATCTGCAGGGTGTTCGGAGGGAACTTGAAATCCCCCACGATAGCAGGTATCACCACCCACTGGTGCATCAGTGTAGATCCGGGGTTGTGTAGCTCCCGCATCGGTCTTGCTGCGGCGGCGGCTGCCGCTGCTGCGGCAGCTGCTGCTGCGGCTGCTGCCTCTGCATCAGCGTCAGGAATGTCCTCCGGCTCGCTCGGCTCGTCTCGCTCTCTTCGGAGTCTCTCCAACTCCCTCCTCATCTCTATCATGAATGCCCCCTGATCGCGTAACTGTTGCTGAACTGTCTCTAATGACGCGATCAGGGTGGAGTTAATCGCTCCCTGGTCTAAGACAAAATGTTCGGGCTGGCGATCGTCTGAACTGCCGGCTCCAGCCATAGGGACGTCTGCAAAATCAGATGAGCCTAACTCAGGTTCTGTCAAATTAATTCGTCTTTCCTCGGGCTCATGTCTCTCAGTAGCAGAAGAAAGGGGATTGAGGGGGAACAGGGTGGAATCGAACTCGGGCCCGGAGAGCTGGTCTCGACTCTCACGGGCCAACCTAGATGATGGAGTAGACGCGCCTGAAAGCGGTGCAGCCAGAGGCTGCCTAAGAGATCGTCTACCCATCATCTTGATCTGGCGAGTTGGGCGGATGGGATCTGGAGAAAATATGATCGCAAAGCAAACCCCCGGTTCACCAACGCAACACAATCTGAAGACCGTGAAAGATCGGTCAATTTATCTTGTCAATTTTATTTGGTGAACATGCAAGATATCAGAGCGCTTACGTGACCTGTTAGGATACCCGATGCTACTCCAACCGACTGGCCCGCACGGAAGAGTCGGTAGTCAGCTAGAAATAACACCGGAGGGTTCTACCTAGGGTGCGGGTCACTCTCTCGCGCATCCAAACCATACAATGAGGGGGTTGCTCTCCCCAAGACAAATTTTTAATGTGAGTGTCTTTTAGGGTCAATAATGTTATCCAGTCCCAATTTTTTTGTTTTTTTTTCTTTTTAATTTTTTTCAAAATAAATACAAGCGGCCTAACGGTTTTTCCGATTCTCCTGATGATTAAGCCAAAAACAGAGGGAGAGAACGAAAAAGCCGATGCGCGAAGAAATCAATGATGCATGCAGAGAAAGAAATGCGTACCTTGTCTCCAGCACTCTACATGCAAGTGATCCGCGCAGGATTTAAAGACAGAAATAAAACTACCTAAATGGTGCAACGGGAAAAACCGGCCTTACACAAGCAACTTCTATTGATCGTGAAGAACAATAGTCAGCTAACCGAATCGAGTCCGGAGTCCGATCTTGGGAGTCACTCGGTGCCCGCCACAACGGGTCCTGCCAGCGCTGTATGTGACTCCTCACGGCACGTGGTCTCAAATCCAATTAAACTAACTTTTTCAGTGAATTTTATTAAGGTCCAATTACGTTCTATAGGAACAGATATTCTATTAGGTGTTGGGCCTTAAAAATTTACGTCACAATCAATCAAAATTCCTATGTCTAGGGGCTAAAACCGCGAGAAACACCGGAAAAGGCAGCTAGCTATAAAAACCACGATAAAAGCCGCGAAAATCCAAATGGGTCCCCCGAGCACACCGGTGCTCGGCGAAACAGACCCGCTAAGTTACAAGTGTCCACAGTTCAAAGTCCAAAAGTCCTAAATTATTACAAAAATATTGTTCTCTCAAGTAAATGACATTCTTCTTCTTCTCCCTGCTCTTCTTCCCGTGCGGGTCCTCAAAAAGTGTACTCCAAGTTCTCCACGCAGTACCTCGCACAAAAATTAGAAAGAGAGAGTGTCAGAAAACAGTTATAATTTAGAGAGACAATATGGAAAAATGACTACAAAGTCGTGCTCCCCGGCAACGGCGCCATTCTGATTGCGCAAAATCCCGAACAACTGAGGTAAAGGTATAAAATGAGGTCGATGCGACCTCAGTCACTCGAATGCGTCAATCAAGAAAAATAATCAACCACTCACAGAGATAAACACAAGCAAGCACAAAATAGAGCGATCTAGCTATAGGATTAACCTGGTATAGCTTCCAGGGTCGAACACAAGGAGCACAGATTGGCCTTGCGGCCTACGATGTAGTCAGAAATCCAAGGGAGTCTCTTTTTTTTTTTAGTGTTTTTATTTGTTTTTATAATTTTTAGATTTTTTTAATGATGAGAAAATGAAATAAAATGAATGCAAGGCAACTTCAACAATTTATAAAACACTCCAAAAATAATGCAAAAATTAAAGAAAAATGGTTTTTATATTTTTTAAGTTTTTTACTGTTTTTGGTGAATTTTTGGAATTTTTCTAATGGGTAAATTATTTATTAAAAATCAAACAATGCGAAAAACAGAGGGTACTGTCCAGCAAGGCTTAAGACCCAAAAATAAAATAATTTTGGATCTCAAAAAGCCCTGAAGGTAATTTTCCTATAATCTAGAAAGAATAAGGAAAATTTAGGCACCCTAATTATTGTTTTTGGATTTTTAATTTATTTATTACAATTTTTATGAGTTTTTAGGGGTTTTTCAATTTTTAGGGTTTTTAATTGATGAAAATTAACCAAAATTGGCTAGAAAATCAAACAACAAGCAAACTACAGTATCTAATTTTTTTGGAATTTTTGGGGATGTTTTTATATTTTTTTGGTATTTTTAAAGCTAGACAGTGGCTAAAAAGGAGGTTTTTGAATTTTTAAAAATAATAAATGAAATCAAAAATGTCCTCAAAAATCATAGAAATTCCTACACCATGGCAGGAGCCATGTGTCAAAATCTCATTGGATTTGGAGGTCGTTTGATATTTTATTCAAAAATAAAGGTGGGGCACTGTGCACAGGGACCTAAGTGTAAATACCCAAAAGTTCTGGGGTCCTGGTGCAAAATACCCAGCAAAACACGTGCCAAGCACGTGCCTGGGGCACTCAAGGACCAAATGGTAATAAAAATAAGTTCCGAGGGCTTATTGGTAACAAGTACCAAAAGTCCAGGGGCTTATCTGCAAATAACCCAAAATAATATCGCACATGTGGAAATAAAGCATTCACAGGGGTATATATGCAAATAAACAAAACTTTTTATTCAATGAATAACATCCAGAACTGCAGGGCGTCTTATGCAAATATCCCAACAAAACACGTGACGAAGCACGTGGCTCTCAACTGGCAGGGGTATAAATGCAAATAAAAATAAGCACGAGGGTCTCTATGCAAATATCCCAGAAAATAAACAACTGACTCGACAACTTACAGGACTGAAACGAAATAAGGCAAAGATAAGGGCCTAAGGGTAAATTACCCCTTATTAAATGGAGTCGTTGGATGCGCGCCACGTGTAGATCGGACGGCTGCAGAGGGTGGGCGCTCCAGATGGTGTCTCCTCGGATCGGACGGTGGAAGCTACTCCTCGATCGGACGGCCAAGATCTGATCTGGAGCGGGGAGGACGATCGAACGGCGATGGAGGGTCCTCGAAGAACAGGTCCCCGGCGAGACTCGCCGGGCTCGTGCGTGCGCTAGGGTCCTCCGGTGAGCCTTCTAGAGGTCGGAGAAGAATCGCGGAAGGCTCCCGCGTCTGCCGGTGGTCTCCGACGGTCAAACCAAGCTCCGAAGAGCTCGAGCAAGGCCGGCGGAGCTGGGTCTCCTGGCTGGATGGCGAAGGGCCTCAGACGCCCTCGTTTCGACCTGAAAAGCGAACCAGAAGACTCGCGGGTCGAGGGCAAAGTGCCTCGACCCGGTTAGGCGGCGTGAAGGTGGTCTGTGCGTCGGAATGGCGAGCTCCGGCGAAGGTGGTCGGCGGAGGAGCTCGGTTCCCAGATCCTGTGCGATCTGGGTTGTGTGGAGGGGTGAAGAAGGTGCGGAGAGGTCTGGCGGAGATGATGGCGGTGTCGGAATGGAAGATGGGTGGTCGGAGGTGCCTGGCGAAGGCGGTGGAGCTACGCTAACAGTAACTGAAAAATCGAAATCTAAGCTATCCTACGGCCTAAGGGTTCTACCTGGGTGGTCGGAGAGACTGGGGAAGAGCAGGGGGTGCTCTTGGTCGTAGCCTCGAGGGTCGTCTCGGCCCGAGGCTCGATGCTCGACGCTGGTGGCGGAGCAGCGGCGGCGAAGAACGCCGGATCAATGGAATCGCCTCCTCGCCTCACTGCAACAAGGGCAAATGCTTGCTGTCACTCTCGCGATGCCTATGGAGGTCACTGGGAAGAAGGAGATGGTCCAAAGATGGGGCGCGGAGGCGGCGGAGGGAAGAATATATAAGGTGACAGGGGCGATTAGGGTTGAGGGGCGACAGCGATGGAAGGTGTTGATTTCGTGGCGGAAGATCGGGCGAGGAAGATGGATGATAGGCGAAGAATCCGGGCATGAGATTTGCGTGGGAGACAGCCTGGAGACGCGTGGGAAAATCGGAGAAGATGGGGTGGCGCGCTTCTTCCAGAAAAGGAAGGGGTCCGCGGGGGAGTTGACCGGGGTCAACAGTCCCCCGTGGACCAATCAGAAGCTGCCACGTGCAGTTGATTTTTGTTTATTTATTTTAAGGTAGAAATAGGCCGAATTAAAGAAAACTCAAAACATGAAATATTTTTCTTTTATTTTTTTCTATTTTTTGGTGATTTTTAATTAATTTTTGGGAATAAAAATAGAGTAGCTATATATATAGGTATATGTACACTATATGGAGTTTTTATTTTTGATTTTTTTATTTGTTATTTTTATGTATTTTTATGCTCATTTTGTATTTTATTTATTCACAAGATAAAATGAGGAATAAAAGAATATTTTTATTTTATTTTTATCACTTATATACAAGGGTGAAATAAATAATTGTATACATTTATATACGTGGTATTTATACAATGTATTTTTGTATTTTCAATTTTGTAATTTTTATTTGATTTTTGTTTTGTTTCTTGTTATTTTATATATTTACAATATGTAACATAGAATATTTACAAAAAGTTTAGAAAATAATTGAATTTATTTACAAGGTTAAATAAATACAATGGTGTGGTTTATGCACATGGTGAAAGGGTATTTTTTTTGACTTTTTAAATTTTTTATTTTGTTTTTGATATTTTCTAAATATACACAAATATGTACCAAGCATATTTTTGTTGGTGGAGGAAAATATAATTTTAGAAGTATTATACCACATGAGCCTCCTATCTCCCTCTACTTTGACTTTTTATGCGGTCAGGCCCATGCTGAGCCCTCCTTGGGTTAGGTTGCTCAATATTTATTCTAAATATTTCCCTCTTTTCTTTTTGCTCTTTATTCTTTTATTTTTGTGCACAAAAACATGCTAATTATAGGTTTTTTACACAATGCATGCTTTTGGTAATTATTTGTATTTACACATATCTACATGTATTTGCAAAGGTTTTTGTAGCTAAAATAGAAGAATAAAGAGTGATGAATGGGTATTCATCACATTTATGCCCCTGTGAGCATTTTATTTGCACATGTGCGTCTTTTAGTGGGATTTTTTGCATAACAGTCCCTGGACTTTTAGGTACGAGTTACCAAAAGGTCCTAGGACTTGTTTTTCTTACATATAGGTCCCTGAGTGCCCCAGACACGCGCCTCGCGCGTGATTTTCTTGGGTATTTTTGCACCAGGACCCCCAGAGCTTTGGGTATTTGCACTTTGGTCCCTGTGCACAGTGCCCCCTTTTGGATTTTGAATAAAATATCAAATCACCTCCAAATTCGATGAAAATTTGACACATGGCTCCTGCCATGGGGTAGGATTTTTGAGAATTTTCGAGGACATTTCTGAGTTTATGTGTTATTTTTAAAAATTCAAAAACGCTTATTTTGGCACTGTTTAGCTAGAAAAATCACAAAAAAATATAAAACCCCCTCAAAAATTCTATAAAAACTAGTTACTGTTTCTTGTGTGTTGTTTGAGTTTTCAAGCCAATTTTGGCTATTTTTCAATGCTTAAAAACCATAAAAACTTAAAAACACCTAAAAACTCATAAAAATCATAATAAATAATTTAAAAAACCCAAGAACAATAATCTTGGTGCTCAAATTTTCATTACTTTCTCTAGTATGCAGGAAAATTACCTCCAGGTCCCTCTGAGGTCCTCAGATATTTTATCTTTGGATCTTGGGCTTGGCTGGACAGTACCTTGCCTTTTTCGTACTGTTTGATTTTTAGAAAATAAAAGACACCTTATAAAAATCCCAAAAAATCACCAAAAACACTTAAAAACCTAAAAAACATAAAAACAATTTTTCTTGAATTTTTGCTTGATTTTTTATGCTTTAAATAATTAGTAGAAGCTTGCCTGTTTTTGTGCTTCTTGTACTTTCTTCATATTTAAAAATCCAAAAAAAAAATCTAAAAGTCAAAAACCACTAAAAAAATCATTTTCTGAAATTTGACTACTTAGTTTTTAAATCGTGCTCCTTGTGTTCGACCCTGGTCGCTATACCAGGTAAAAAAGAATAGCGAAAGACCGCTTACATTGAATTTCTTGATTTTCTGAGTGGTTTACAAATTTTTCCGTTGACCGAATTGATCGATTAAGGACAACGACATTGTGATTTATCTTCCACCTTAGTCGCGTCGATTTTCGGGTCATCATAAATCCTCAAATAATAATTAAAAATAAACAACGACATCCTGTTCACAAGTTATGCTAAATGGTAGATCATGAAAATAGCTTCAAAATGACATATTCTATGCTAAAAATGGAGTTCGTATGGAAAAGATATTATGAAATGAAATTTCAGGGACTAAAATATAATTAAAATAAAGTTTTTCCTTCAAAATGATCCCTGATAGGACTTATCTGCAATTTTTAAAAGCCGGCTGGGCTCAGACGTAATTTACACAAGGCCGGGAATGTTTGTAATTTTAGAAATCAACAGGGGCCTCCTCATAATTTTTCCAACGCACGTGCGCTAGAGGCTTGGGGAAGGTGGCTGAGACTCAGACGACCGAGAGGTTCGGATGAACCGAACCAAGGTGAGCGTCGACTGGAGGCTCGAGGACCCCGAGCCTCGAGGTTTGGAGGGTGGCTCGGGGATGCTGATGTGGTGGCCTGTGAGCCGTTGGATCAAGGGTTGGCCCTTGATCCAACGGTACATGTAGGTTGTCGTTGGCGGAGGCGCTGCACGGGCGGTCGAGGCGGAGGGTGGTAGAGCTATGGCCGGTCGACACACGACCGGCGGAGAAGGGAGCGTGACGGAGCGACGGTCGTCGGAGGAGCTCGGCCGACACACGGTCGAGCAGCGAAGTGCGGAGGTGCTCGGTGGTGGTCGGGGGGGGGGGTGAGGGGGGGCGAGCGTGGTTGGGCGAGCTAGGGTTCCGGCATGTGCAAGGCCAACTTGGCTAGTGTGTACGAAGGAGTAGGCGAAGATCCCCGGTTGTAACGCAGGAGATCCGTCAGATGGGAAATGAAAGCCCCTGATATAGGGGCCAACTATCCACACCCCCTATCAGAGACTTCCATTTCCCATCTGACAGATCCGATGTGTTACAACATGGAATCTTAGAGCAGATGATGCGCCTGGTGTTTATAATGCAAGCAACTTGCATAGTGTAAAAATGAGAGACGTAATTGTGAAACCTCTGGTCGGAAAGACTGAATCCTCAGATAGTAATTAGCACAATGTGCTCGTGGGGTCAGTACATAAACAAAAAAGAAGTTTCAACACCGAAAGCATGCAAGTTGAAAACCATGCTGCAAACGGCACCAACATGCGGGTCAGGTGTCGCCGGGCGGTGCCACCACCTGTCCCCGGCAGAGATTGGAAGGTTGACTGCAGTCCATCCCTGTTGATTCCTCCTGAACGCAAACGGTGCGATCACGGATGAGTGTGTAATGGTCTCCCATCAATGCCACGATCTTTCTTTCTTTCTTTCTTTTCGGTGGTCGACTGCAATCCTTTCCAGTTTTCAATCACAAGATATATCTCACGTGCATCCTTCTCATGCTGTGGTTGTGTATAGGGAACCCCCTTCCTCTCGACCTTCTCCAGATGTTTGCAATCAATAAACCTGCAAAATAAATTACTTTTTCACTTGTTGTCAACTGAATCTACAGCAGTTGAGGTGACCCCTGTCCGATCCCTGAAGCCGTCGTGGATTCCCCGTCGTCAAATCAACCAAAGACCAGGCCTTGGTTCTCAGGGAACCCTAGGTTATTCCTTATGTTGAGCCTACTCAGCCCTCACATTGATTCTCTTTTTGAGACCGGCTTCACCTTCGCATTTCCTGCTGAGATCCCAAGTTTGTTAAGTCTAATTTAAGTTGACGTATAGGTGGCAAGGAGAGCATGGGCTTGTCGATGTGTATGTATAGTCTACCTCCTCGTGTAGTTTAGGTCCAGTATTAGATTATGTATGTCACTTGGCTCCATTGCTTGCCACCTGGGATGAAAAAGAATGTGAATATATTCGTATCCGATCCGCTATCGTATAAATTTTATATATATTTTGGCACTCATAGTCGTATTTATTTTAAAATGGATGTAGATGTGGATATCACGTTGACATTCGCTAATATTCGCATTCGTATTTGTATATTTGTTTTCGAACATAAGTATAGTAATAGATTTAGTTATAAATGCACGTAACAACATTTTATGATTGCATTCACCATTGTTGATATGGTTGTTATGAAATTACAATATCTGTTATATCTATTTTATTCTTAAATCATACTAAACATCTATATTTTAGTTAATCTATAAAATATTCCTGTTTTTATTCGTATCCGATTCGTATTCGTTTTTAAGGATATGATAACATATTTTTCACATTCGTCAATATCCGTATCTGCATTCATATTTGTATTTTAAAATGGATAAAAATATGATTATACTTTTATTCGTATCCATATCCGGTCGTTTTCATTCCTACTCGCCACCCACCTCCCAGCTTATGGGACTGAAATATAATTATTATATTATATTTATGTGGTTTTAATTAGAAATACGAGGGGACCAATGTTCTTAAATCATTAACAATTTATATAGCGTTGCGAAATGAATTATCGTACTTGAAATTATTAGTAACAAATATTATATATGTCGTTAAATCATTAACAACGGTCCATATAGTGAAGCTTATCCATTGCTATTTTCAAAATATCAACTAATCGTTGCTAGTTTTTAGTTCAAAATTTAGCGATGATTAATTAAAAGTTTGAAAAATAGCAACGGATACGTGTCTCTATGTACACTGTTGCTAATGATATAACGATAGTATATGATATTTGTTGCTAATTTCAAGTATAAAAAATCATTTCGCAACAAATAATATCATCATTATATATTTAACAACGACTAATTTAGTGACATATTTTGAAGAAAACATCATTATAGCTAAATGTTGTTGTATTGGATGAATTTTCGTGGATTTATTTTTCAAAAAAATAAAAAATATGGGAAAATAGAGTGAGGGGAGCCAAGTCCGCTTCCCCGAGAGACAGCCACATTTTCCCTATATATATATAATTTTTATCTAGTGGGCTCCACGTCCATTATAAAAGAGATGAGCTCACATCATCTCCAACGGCTTCAGTAATAAAAATACAAGCTTCGGTAAATATTGTATATATCAAAGCTTCGATAATATATATTGAAGCTTCAATAAGTAATATCATAGTTCTAGTAACTTATATAAAGTTACAAGTATGTGCGAACCAAAGTTAATGATTAGATTACTTTCCTTACTTACAGTTGATTCAAAGTTATCGATGGCAATAATGTTACTAGGACTACTGATATAAAGTGTTACTGATGGTAATACAAAAGTTACTTATACATTCAGTATTACTAATATAAAGTGTTATTGATGACAATATGAAAGTTATTGATGAATTCAGTTAATAATGGCAATTCGAAAGCTATTGATCGTCATATTAAGATCTAACGGCTGACATTATGGGCTCATTTCATCTCTAATGGGCAAGAAACTCATTAGATAAGCAATATGTATGTAGGGGACCTTTCAAATGAAGTGGATTTTTTATGAGATTGCAAAGATTACTGTCATTAGTAGAAACTATGTAATAATTTTGCAAAGTATAAATCGTATGTGTAAATAATTTAATTTTATAAAATACATCATCCAAATTTAAATTAACATTTTCATCCAATATAATAATATTTTCAGAGTTTTATTTCACTATCCATGTTGTGTTAAATTTATTATTAACTCTATGAAATAAGATATATCATTCAAATTTCGTTAGAAACGGAGACTTCTATACCTTACATTCAGAACAAGTAATTTTAACGGTTTTAGATTTGTTGTAATGTACCTGTTCCGGATAGAGGACATAGGAGTCTATGTTTCTGAAGAAATTTAAATGACATATTACAGCGATGTAGTTATGAAAATTCATGGTAGTATTTTTCAAAAAATTAAAAAAAACAGAAAAAAAGAGAAAATAGAGTAGGTAAGTTACCTACTCCATGGAGTAAGTAGGTTCTATATATATATATATATATAGGAGAAACTTCAAATGAGGCGGGGTCTCACCACTTTTGTGGTGAGCCATCAATCACACCCTTTTGATTTTAATCGTGGGGCTATAACTAAACGTATATAATTAATTCTGATTTTATTGGGTGAAAACCCATTTTGGTCTTTTTGATCATTTCCCGTTTTAGCATTCGACGTTCCTATAATTTAGGAAACGCCAATTCATGTGGCTATAATTACGCCACCCTCTGCCGTCTCCATCTCCACTACCGCGAGGCGGTCCCCGACTACAGCCTCCGAACCTCCAGGCGGCTACTGCGCGCCTCCCGCGCCCAGGCCCGAGCGCCGCCCGCGCCTTCCATTCCACTGCCGACCTGCAGGGCGCCTCCGTGCACAGGCCGCGCTCCACCGATGCCGCCCATCGCCCTTCGCGGTTGGCGTCACCTCCATCACAACCTCCTGGCGGAGCACCGCCCGCGCACCTCTCCGGCGCCGCGCTGCGCGGCCTCCCCCGCGCCGTACTGCCCTTTGCCGAGCTCCACGTGCGACCACGCGCGACGCCCGCGTCCTCCATTCGCCACTGCGTGCCCGCGTGCACAGCGTACGCCCAGCCGCACGCGGAGCTCTTGTGATTTCCACGAACGATCACGGTTTTCATTTTCGCAGGATTTTATAGGATAGAAATAAATGTAATATTCCACCCCAATTTTTGCAGGATCACCGTTTTCATTATTCAATGTTCCATGAAAGTACCGTGGAGCGACTGATCCGACCTCCGTGGGAAATTGCAGATACGGCAAGGGGCGGTGTTGCGCAGACTGAGGGGGATTTATATTGTGGTATAGTTATTTTACATATATCCTATTCATATTTACATTTTGATTCGTTTTTTTACAAATCTCAATATTTGTTTTCTTATTTTGCAGAGTGCTACTTGAGTTTTACAAAGGACTGTGATACAATTACAAAGGCTTTCACAAATTTTACAAAATGAATATATATATATTTACAAAAGACAGAAGTTTACAAAGAGAAAAATTACTCCTACAAAAACTCGTTTGAGTTTACAAAATGAATATACTCATTTACAAAATGAACATGCACATTTACAAAACGAATAGACCCATCTACAAAAAGAAAATACACATATACAAAAACGAAAAAAATGAAATTATTAATGAAATTACAAAGAGAATTTTACAATAGCTCGCTGGATTTTACAAAGCTACAATTGAAAATTGAAAATTAAACAATAAAGGTATTATTGAAAATACCAAATTCAGAAAAGCTTAAAATGGTAGTTTGAATCTAATAAATAAAACTCGAATTTAATGAAATTGTGATGACGAAAATGCCCTTTGAGATGAGTTTTTTGATGCAACCGTTAGATCAAGATCTGACGAATCGCATTGATGGCTCACCACAATATTGGTGAGACCCCAACCTCATTTGAAAGGGTCCCTATATATATATATATATATATATATATATATATTAATTATATATATATATATATATATATGGGTCATATGTGGCTGCCCCCGCCTTATTTGGGCAAATTTTTTTATTTTTTTAAAAAATAACACCATGTACATTCATCCCTATATCCCTCCTATATACCATTCGAATTTCGTCAGAAACAGAGACTCCTACGGCCTCCATCCGGACAGTAATTTTTTAACGGTAACAGGATTTTTTTAAATCGATACCATCGAGATGGAGGCCGTAGGAGTCTCTGTTTCTGACGAAATTCGAATGGCATATAGGAGGGATATATGGATGAATACACATGATTTTATTTTTCAAAAAAAATAAAAAAACGTCGAAAAATGGGGAGGGGGAAGCCATGCTGGCTGCCCCCAGGGGGCAGCCCCATTTTTCCTATATATATATATATATAGAAATTATCCAATGAGCCATGTGTCCATTTGAGATGAGATGAGCCCACTCATTTTTTACCATTATTTCCTATCTTTTTTAGCTTAATAGGTATTTGTTTACAATTGTCATATAATATTCTTACTACTAGTAACTATTTTCAAGAAAAAAACCTTAAAGTCATACAAAATGATTGTATTATTATTATTATTGTATTACTAGTCTAATTTTTATTCTTACTAATGACCATTTCTTGGGAATCTAAGATTTTCTTTATATGAAAATAGTTACTAATAGTAAGAATATGATATAACAACAATAAATAAATAAGCATTGAACTCAAATTGATGGAAAATATTGGTAAAATATGAGTGGGCTCGTCTCATCTCAAATGGGCACAGGGCCCATTGGATAAGCCCCATATATATATATATATATATATATATATATATATATATATATATATATATATATGAGGTAAATGGGGCTGCCCCCAGGGAGTAGCCAACTTGGCTACTCCCACCCATATTTTTCTCTCTTTTTTTTGGAAAATAAAATTTGTATATTCATCATTATATCCCTCTCACATTCTATTAAAATTTCGTCAGAAACAGAGACTCCTACGGCCTCCATCCAAACATGGTCGATTTAAAAAATCCTGCGACCGTTAAAAAAATGACGTCTGGATGGAGGGCTTAGGAGCTTCTTTTTATGACGAAATTTTAATAGAATGTGTGAGGGATATAATGATGAATATACAAATTTTTATTTTCCAAAAAAATAAAAAAATTTGGGAAAAATAAGGGTGGGAGTAGCCAAGTTGGCTACTCCCTGGGGGCAGCCCCATTTACCTCATATATATATATATATGAGGTAAATGGGGCTGCCCCCAGGGAGTAGCCAACTTGGCTACTCCCACCCCTATTTTTCTCTCTTTTTTTATTTTTCTGGAAAATAAAAATTTATATATTCATCATTATATCCCTCTCACATTCTATTAAAATTTCGTCAGAAACAGAGACTCCTACGGCCTCCATCCAAACATGGTCGATTTAAAAAATCCTGCGACCGTTAAAAAATGACGTCTGGATGGAGGGCTTAGGAGTCTCTGTTTCTGACGAAATTTTAATAGAATGTGAGAGGGATATAATGATGAATATACAAACTTTTGTTTTCCAAAAAATAAAAAAATGAGAGAAAAATAGGGGTGGGAGTAGCCAAGTTGGCTACTCCCTGGGGGCAGCCTCATTTTACCCTATATATATATATATATATATATATATATATATATATATATATGGGTCATATGTGGCTGCCCCCGCCTTATTTGGTCAAAAAAATTTTTTTGAAAAATAACACCATTTACATTCATCCCTATATCCCTCCTATATACCATTCGAATTTCGTCAGAAACAGAGACTCCTACGGCCTCCATCCGGACAGTAATTTTTTAACGGTAACAGGATTTTTTTAAATCGATACCATCGAGATGGAGGCCGTAGGAGTCTCTGTTTCTAACGAAATTCGAATGGCATGTAAAAATATGGATGAATATACATGATTTTATTTTTCAAAAAAATAAAAAAATGCCGAAAAATGGGGCGGGGGCAGCCATGTTGGCTGCCCCCATATATGGAAAAATGGGGCTGCCCCCGCCCCATTTTTCGGCGTTTTTTATTTTTTTTTGAAAAATAAAACCATGTATATTCATCCATATATCCCTCCTATATGTCATTCGAATTTCGTCAGAAACAGAGACTCCTACGGCCTCCATCTCGATGGTATCGATTTAAAAAAATCCTGTTACCGTTAAAAAATTACTGTCCGGATGGAGGCCGTAGGAGTCTCTGTTTCTGACGAAATTCGAATGGTATATAGGAGGGATAGAGGGATGAATGTACATGGTGTTATTTTTCAAAAAAAATAAAAAAATTTGCCCAAATAAGGCGAGGGGGCAGCCACATATGACCCTATTATATATATATATATATATATATATATATATATTAGGGACCCCTTCAAATGAGGTGGGGTCTCACCCAAATAGTGGTGAGCCATCAATAACGTGTGTTGGATTGAAATGGTGTGTATGGGATTAAAACCACCAAAATTTTTGGGGGTGGTTTTGAGTTATTTCACTTCCTAAAATGTAGGATTGGATCATGCGAGTTAATAGGGATGAGTGATAACGCATGTTTCCTAAAAAATAGGGCTGCGATTTATTTTATTATGGAAACTTTAACGCCTATTTGGGATTTTACCATAAAAAAAGGAGCTTTAAATTACATTTTTCTCAATCTGTAATGAAAAACTTTTATCTATTTTGCATAACATTGCTGAGATTTTAAATAAACCTCTTAAGTTTTACAAAGTATATAAGTTACCCTATTTAAGTTTATAACCAACAAAGAAAATGATATACGTCGATAGTTGTTTGAATTATTTGAATATATTTACATTCTAAATAGGCTAATTTTAAATTTATATGATAGGATTTTACAAATTTCCGTGGAATTAGCTTTATAATTGATACCATTTTTTATTATTTTAATTCTTGAACTGGGAATTGATTTAAAATGTATCATTACACACAATAATATAGAAAATTTAGATATTCAAAACATTTGAATCACTCAAAATATGAGACCGTGATTTAGAATGTCGTTCAATATAAAAAAATAGGCTTTAAACTACAATAAAATTACATATTATACAAAGCTAATAAGTATTTTACAATATAAATTTAATAAACAATCTAATAATACAAAAAGGGATGGCTTATTTGAAATTCTATTGGTGGGTTGAAATAAACAGCTTCTTTTACGTAAAAATCATATCAAATTGCTAGAAATGGTGCATGGTGTTCAATTGAGCGTGAGTAATGTAAATGCCAGAATAATGAATAGAACATCCACACAAATTTCGGATGGATAAAAAATGGAAAGAAAATAAATTCCACACAGATATCGTTCATAAATTTCCGAATTTAATGGGAACAGCTTGCGTCAACAAATAGAATTTCCAAAGATGATGAGACGAAGGTTGTTTTGATGGTGGTTTTGGTGGAAAAAATGGTTTTCAAATCCAACGCTCTAAAAGCGGTGGGCTCACCATAATAGTGGTGAGACACCGCCTCATTTGAAGTTTCTCCTATATATATATATATATATATATATATATATATATATATATATATATGGTGCACTTGAATTGAGGTGGCACCTTTCCTTGATCATGGAAAGGTGCCATCTTAGGCCGTTGGATGTTGGATGTACATGCGAGATTGAAACCACTAGGTGGTTTTCATGCTAACTAACATTCCTAATATTTAGGTGGATTAAATTAGTAAAATACACATCATTAATCATTCTATATTTAGGAATAAATCGAGTGATGTACGGAATTTTCCAGAAATATCTTATGTAATAAATGTTCGCATTTTGAAATAACTGTTATCAATTTACCAACGTTTGAGATATTTTACAATTCTGTGTCATAAATTACAAAAGCGTAACCCCTTGTATTCGCAAAAAAGTCCAAATCCGACGAAAATTTGAATTTTTGTATAGACATGTTTCCTAAAATATAGGGTGCTTGGATCATATGCTAATTAATTGATGTACACGTGGAAAACATTCCTAAAATTATGGGATTTTTGTTACAACTATATTTCTTAATATATTAGATGAGGTAAATTGCGAACACGTTAAAAATGTTAAATGTCATATGCATATTAATTTTAAGAGGTATTAAACCCACTTTGTAATGAATGAATCCATATTAAACAAATATTCCTTATTTCACATTCATCGAGTTTATTTTACATTCCATGTACAAACTTTACGTCCATCCAATACCATGTTACAATGTCAAAGATTCCAACAAAATGAAGACTTGTAATAAATGAATCCATCATTTTATCAACATATGTTACAATTGTAATTCATATTTTACATTTCTCTCATTCTTTTTACATTCGTCTCCTATTTTTCTGCAGTCAGTTCCAAATTGATGACATCCGTAAGATATGGTTGTCTCGATCTTTACCCTTCTTCCTCTCATTGAAAGTTATCCAAGTGGCCTACATAATATAAAAATAAAATAAGATATTGTAAACAGAATATGGAAGTATAAAATGACTGTAAGTAATATAAAAATAACTGGAATGTTTTGTACAAGTACTGCATCAGTCATTTGAATGTAAAATACATTCTGATGATGCAAAATAAGACAGAAAAATGTAAAATGATCAAATGTATTGTAATTTTGTGTACTGCATTGTAAAATGATGTAATCAACATCACTGAACTTAAAACAAAATGCGTATATATACGGATCATGCAATAAAAGCAATGAACCTGACATAAAAAAGAAGTACAGGAAAAAGTAATAGAACAAGAGTGCACGAAAATAAAATAAAACAGAATTTTACAAATTGAAAATGAACAGATGAAAATATAATGAAGCCACAAACGATTTGATATTAGTATGTAGTCGAGAAATCATCCTCGTCGTTTGAAAATCCGATATGAAAAGGTATAAAAACATATAAAAACTGCAATGAACAAAATAATGAGATTTTCAGTAGGGAGACGAAGAATTGAACTAAGAAAAATGAAAAAAATAAGAACATGCAGCCTCCAAGCGCAAAAAATACTTACCTGGAACTTTTTTTAATGGAGATCTTGAACGCGTCGTCAATATTTTGATGAAACGAAGGAGAATAACTCAAAAACCGTGAAGAACATAGATGGGGATCTCGGGTAAGGGAGAATGACATTTAAAAATATGCTATATTTAGTAATCAAATATGCGTAATCAATATTTCACATGATAATCGGGATTGAGAGGGAAGAGAGTTTTTTTTCTAAAAATAGCATAGTGGTTTTTGTGCAGATTAGTGGTTTTATCGGGTGTCGTTGATTAATATCGGATGGATGGTAGGAGGTGTCGCACCAAGTGCATGAAAAGGTGGCACCTCAATTCAAGTTTTTCCTATATATATATGAGGAAAATGGGGCTGCCCCCTAGGGGGAGCTAACTTAGCTCCCCCGCCCTATTTTCTTCAAATTTTTTATTTTTTTTTGAAAATTTTTTCCATGAATATTCATCACTATATCCCTATATTATGTCATAAAAATTTCGTGTGGAACAGAGACTCCTACGGCCTCCATCCAGACAGTCATTTTTTTAACGGTAACAAGATTTTTTTAAATCGACCCTGTTTGGATGGAGGTCGTACGAGTCTCTATTTCGAATGAAATTTGAATGACATAATATAGGGATTTAATAATGAATTTAGACGGTTTTAGATTTCAAAAAAAAATAAAAAAATTTTGTGAAAAAAGGGCGGGGGGAGCTAAGTTAGCTCTCCCTAGGGGGCATACACATTTTACCCTATATATATATATATATATGGGATAAATGGGGCTGCCCCCTAGGGGGAGCTAACTTGGCTCCCCCCGCCCCATTTTCACCATTTTTTTATTTTTTTTTTGAAAATTTCTTCCATGAATATTCATCACTATATCCCTATATTATGCTATTAAAATTTCGTGCGAAACAGAGACTCCTACGGCCTCCATCTAGACAGTCATTTTTTAACGGTAACAAGATTTTTTAAATCGACCCCGTTTGGATGAAGGTCGTAGGAGTCTCTGTTTCACACGAAATTTTAATAGCATAATATAGGGATTTAATAATGAATTTACACGGTTTAGATTTCAAAAAAAATAAAAAAATTATGTCAAAAAGGGGCGGGGGGAGCTAAGTTAGCTCCCCCTAGGGGGCATACACATTTTTCCCTATATATATATTATATATATATATATATATATATATATATATATATATATAGGGGACCTTTCAAATGAGGTGGGGGCTTTTCTGAAATTTTAAAAGCCACTGCAAATTTAGTAAAAACTCTATAACAGTTTTGTAAAATATAAACTGCACATTGTAAAAAAAATGAATTTTGTAAAATATAGCATCTAAATTCAAATCAATATTTCCATCCATTATAATAATATTTTTCATAATTTTATTTCACTATACATGTTGTGTTAATATTTATTATTATATATATGAAATAAGAAATTTTAAAATATATTAGAAAGATGCCTAAATTGAGGGTGGCTCACCATATATATGGTGAGACCCCGCCTCATTTGAAGTTTCTCCTATATATATATATATATATATATATATATATATATATATATATATATATATATATATATATTCATCAGCTTTCTGAGCTACTCGCCGTGGCCGGAATTACATTCTGGAAGATTGGCAAGGTTCTTTTTATCCCTTAATGTCAACATTTGGTACCAGATTTTTCATTTCACAGATCTCCTAACATGAGTTGAATATATTTTTTCCTGATTACAGATGGGGGCGATTAATATCTCGTGATCCTCAAGATAGATCACTGCTTGGTGGGGTCTAATCACCACCATGGACGTTGTGATGCAGTGGTTAATCCTTTCGGATTAAGCTTCCTTATCCTTAATTAATTTCCACTGTCCGTGTGCCGACGTCAACCGACCAAACAAAAAACGACCAGATGGAGCTGTCACTGTCAATTATTTTAATGAGATAATTATAATGTGATTATACTTACTTACAAGGATATTGTGTCGATCTCTCTCGTCTAATCTCTATTTAGGGTTGAGTAAGAATTAATTAATTAACGTGTGTGCTGGTGTTTCAATGTTAACTTTGCCGTTCTCACCGCCCACATGAGATCTCTCTCTCTCTCTCTGTCAATCAAATCCATATTTTTTTATATGTAAGTTAATGTTCATGCCGTTGACTTAATACGCAGTAACAAAAACATCAAAATAGTATTCAAGTGATACTATTTCGAATATTAAGAAGTTCTTAAATGTGTTATAAAGGTAGAGATCTAACATTTAAATATTCTGGATTAACCAGTATGAAAGGATGTCAATGAAGCTCTTTTAGGTTATAACGACGAATTCTTTAGAGTTCAAACATCTTTTCGTGAACAAAAATTATGTCGTTCAAACGATAATACTAAAATTGTTAAATTAATATATTATTGCAAGTTTGTAACAATATTATCAGTTGTAATAAAATTATGGCAACCGAACTTTTGGTAACGGGCATTGACGACATAAATGTCATACTCCACAAGTTAAATTTCTATCTCTAAAGTTTGTCACGTCAATATTCTTTTTTAGTGCATGGCTGGTGTTAGTGATGTAATTAGGGCTGTCAGAAAATTCTCAGGTTCGACATTCACTCCGATTTGGCTCGCTAAAATTTCGATTTGGATTCGATTTGAAATAAATGAATCGAACCTGAACACGAGTTTGGGCTCGATTAAATAAATGAATTGAACCTCAAAAACATAGGTTCGCTCATGTTCGATCGTTAAAAATTTGATTATTTACACACATACATAAATAAAAGTATGTATAAGCGTACATATTATGTATATAAAGGAAAATACATTCTATATTTACATAAGGGTTATTCACTTATTTTCACAAAAACATCCAATAATCCACTCTCTAAGTTCATATTCCCTATTCCCGAAACCCACAAAACCCTCCCCCTGCAGTTACGACTTTCTCTTTGAATAGAAACGTCTGCACAACATTTATTCTTAAACGAACCTTTAACGAGCCAAACCGAACCGTTACAAACCCTTACCCGAACCGAATCGAACCTGATTACAGTTTTCATTTTATCGAGCCAAATCGAATCCGAACCTAAAAGTATGATAACAAACTGAACCGAGCTTGAGTTTTGTTCGTTTGTTTACACCCCATGTAATTGGTGTAACGTCCCGAGCTTAGGTCTCCGATCCGTTATCGGAGCATTACTGACCCTGACAACCCTCTTGGGATTGAGCCCATACGGACCCGATTAACCACCCCGAAAATACTCAAGCCGGGTTGTTCAGTAGTAACCTCCTCACTTTTTATCCCACCCGAAAATTTCATGTTTCCACGTGTGGGATCATTTTGGGGTTTTACAATTGGACAAGAGATTAGGAGTGATGGTGCAAGAATTAATGAAAAAGATTTCTAACGGGGCATATGATTATGTCACGGATGACTCCATCGATCACAATATATAATATCATCAAAGTCAAACATATTGACCTCAGTAGTCCAACTTTGCCACGTGGTACTCCCAGCGCTTGACACGAGGCATATCAAATCTGCCTCCACTTGAGCTTCCCTTTCGTTAGACCTTACGTCCATTTCCCCCTTTACTCACATCACCATTATGTTCCCCACAACTTATATAGCAACTTCTATTACTTTCAAAATCTAACGAATGAAAGATTATCATTAAGCTGTTCTTGAAACCCCTTTAATGGTCTGATGGTAGAAGCAGTGGCTCCCACTTTAAAGGAACAGAGTTCGAATCCTACTATTAAAAAAAGCTATTCTTATAGAAAATCCATGCATATCTTGCTAGCACAATCTTCTTTTTCTCTTCTAATTTCCTTAACTTAATCATGTATAATCATTTTGAGAATTTCCCATAAAATGAAAACTCTATCATTGGATGGGGAGGAGTGCAAATATACTCCAACCGAGACGTGACACGCGGACTGAAGCGATTGAAAACGAATGTCCACTACTAACTAGTCAAACTCCGAGTTGCCTTTATTTCAATATCCACACCGACATCTAGATTTGATATATAGATTAATGATGGAGACGACGACGACAATGAAGAGGAAAAGTATACATGATAGAAGGCGGGTTTTACACAACCTTTCTTTTACGAAAGTTGTTTAACTGCTCGATGAACGCGGAGAAGAAACGAGAGATAGTTCGAATGTAACTGCCCTCTTTTTAAAAGAATAAGGGATGCGTAACATGCTTCATTCGTGATGTCGGCGTGTATATACATCGACGAAACACACGATTCATGTACAACTTGGTCAGGTAATTATGCATTTCTTCTGCATAAGTCATGTAAATTCACAAATTAAAGTGTACACGGAACTAAGAGAAAAGTGAGTTGAATGTAATCGTTTTTCATGTGTAAGAACCCATACGAACATAATTTCTATGGTCAATTTTAATTAACATGAGATCACTTTAATGAACCTTCGCTATAATTTCATCCGTCACCATATAGAGTAGTTGTGTTCATTGTGATAATTATTCTATTATTCTATACATGACATGTCACCTGAAATCGGGGTCTTTTTTTAAGGTGTAAAGATATCATATTTCTATTATTTCTATAATTTCGTTTTTGTTGTGGAAATTAACGCGTCAATTCTCACTAACTTATATATTAATGACATAACGTCAAAAAGTTTAAATAGAAAAAACGAGCAAGGAAGTCTAAATACCAAACACCATAAAGAATATTTAAAGAAGAGTTGAAGGAAGAACGTAAGTTGTATTTTGTCATGCAATGCACGTAATAGTATTTTTTAATGGAGAATATATATATAGATCGTCTGTTGTGATTTCTCCTACTGTGGCGTAGGGAGCCGTCAGATGTGAGATGGACAGCTCTGATAGGAGGTCGGGATAGTCAGCCCTCGATCAGGGGGAAGAAGATCTTCTGCTGTTGAGGAAATTGCAGCAGAGGTGTTGTAATCCCTAATAATTTTATTTTATGATTTAAATTTTAAAATCCAACCTTATAGATTGAATCTTAGATAAATGTTCTACATGACCTCCAATTTTCGCTTAAATCCGAGATTATTTGCTATTTTATCTTAATGGTTGAAGATTCGGATCTTTTTTAAATGGAGTTTAAGTTTCTTATATTTTGATCGATTGTTTGACCATTAAGATAAAATAGCAAATAATATCATATTTAAGTGAAACTGGAAAATATGTAGAACATTTATCTAAGATTCAATCTATAAGGTTGGATTTTAGAATTTATCAATATTATGTGGCATTTATCAATTATCATTCGTGGTATGGTTTTGTCTTCCTATTATGTCATAAGTTTGAAATCTTGAAAATTTCAAAGAGTTTGTAACTTTGGTTGAGAACCAAATAAAAAGATCAAGCAATTTAACCTAATCGAGGTAACGAATATTGATCAAATGAATTCAAAGAATAACTTGAAAAGAAAGGAATAGTTTCCAATTTCACTCCTATTGGTACTACTCAACTCAATGGAGTTGAAGAGAGATGTGATAGAACCATGTTGGAGATAGTGGGATCAATGATGATGACATGCAATAGACATTGTGGCCTATGTACTAAACAAAATTCCAAGCAAATTAGTACTTGAAACCCCTCATAAACTTTGATTTGGAACGAAACCAAGTGTTTTATACATGAGAATTTGGGGTTATTAGGTCCATCATGGATGCAACAAGCTGGAATCTCACGCCAAAGATTACCACTTCATTAAATATATAAAGAACGGTATCGATACTTTATCTATGATCATGAGACTTGAAAATTGTTTGTCTCCACTGACATCAAATTTTCTAGAGGATGAATTCCCTAAGAGTTAAAGATAACAAAGAAATAAATGAAGTCATAAAGTCTAGTGAGACCTATGAAGTTCTTATTACCAGAAATTGAAGAGATAATAGAAGATGAGACATATATACCTCTTAGAAAGAGTTAAAGGATGGTAAGATCACTTAAGAAGCATGGATTCTATAGTTTCGGAAGAGATTGGTGATGATACGACTTCATACGATGAAGCATTAGCCGATCATGACATGGATATATAGATAATATAAATGAAGTCTATAGTAAACTCCATTCACAAGAATGGTGTAAGGACCCTCGAAGATCCACCTAAAAGGGTTAAACTGATAGTGTTTAAATGGATCTTCAAGAGAAAGAGAGGGCCTGATGGGAAGTTAGAGACCTTCAAGGAACGACTTGTAGTCTAGGACTATACCTAGAGAAGGCATCGATTACATTGATACATTCTCTCATGTGGTCATGTTAAATCCATCATGATATTGCTAGATATAGTTGTAGAACTTGACGATCATATATGGCAGATGGACGTCAAGACCGCATTCTTCAATGGATACCTTGATGAGGAGATCTATATGGATCAACTCTAAGGCTTCATAGTTGAGGAAGGTAAAGTGTGCGGGTTGAAGAAATCCATCTATGGTCTTAAACAAGTTTCTCATAGTTGGAACATCTGATACATTGAAACAATAAAAATTTATTATGTCATTTAGAATTCAGATGAACTACGTGCATACAAGAAGCTCACTGGGAATGCAATTGTGTCCATCGCACTTACGTATATGACATCATACTTATAATGAATATTGTAAGGATGATAATAAGGCTTAGATCTTATTGTCCCCAAATTTTGAGATGAAAAATCTCATGGAACCTCTTACATTTTGGGATCTAAAGTTGTTCCGAAACTTACAAAGAAGGATGCCTCTTATATCTTGGATCTGAAGGAAAAGATAGTATTGGGACTATTACAACGAGGATACATCTTGGAAGGATTCCACGAGGATAACTCCAAGGTATGTTTTCTTCTATTAAGACATGGTATTGACCTATCTGAAGAGATGCCACCTCGAAGTGTTAGGATGAGAAGGATATGGTTGGATGTCCTTATGCATCAGTTACAGGAAGCATGATTTATGCCAAGATATATATAGCACCAGAAATCTACCCTACATTAGGAGTGGTAATATGTTAGCAATCATACTATAAAGAGAGAAAACACTTTACTACAATAATATGCACCTTTGAGGATATAAGACAACAAAGATTGTTTTTTCTAAGTCTTATATTTAAATACTTAAGAAAGACTCGAGACTATATCTTATTCCATGGAGATAATGAACTCCATATCTGTGGGTATTTTGACTTAGGTTTTTTTAATCCGATAAGGATAGTAGAAATGTCACACTGGTTATCTTTTCCTATAGAATGGTGGTTGCAAGCTAAGAGTAGCGAAAAGCAAGACAATGCAGTTGTATCAATAAAGTTGAGTGTTGATTAACACATGCATTATATGCAACAACTCTTCTCATGAGTTATGCAAGTTTGTAACAGAAGTTGATAAAGTTTCCAGTGACAGAGCGACTGATCAACTAACTTTTCTATTTGACTAAAATAGGCAAATGATGAGCACATTAGTGTGGATTAGTACATGAATGGCTCTAAAGGCTAGTGAGAGGTTGTTAGACATGTGTTCCCATGATGGACCATATTATTGTGAATTATATCACTCTAGTATTTAGGAAATAAAATATAATTAAGCTTTGCATTAATAAGATCCAATTGTATAAATTAGGTTATATACCATGATCATCTTGATATTATACAATTCTTGATCTAAAGAGTTAGATAATAAAGGTTGATGCAAGGTAATACATCTATAGAGTTAGATCTAGGACGTAACATGCATCATTAAGTGATATATAAGAAGGATCTCTAGTCTAAGAAAAAATGGCAATTTTTGGCTAAAGATTGACCGCCCGACTGACACTCTTGACGTATCTATATCCTCTGCATGGGAATAGAGAATTTGATGTGTCAGATGGATCAAGTTAAAGAGTTAACTTGATAAGATCAAGATACTAAAGACTTGTATCATGTACTATCACAAATAGACACACATCCTTTGATTGGAGCCAAATATACATCTATATATATATATATATAATTATGTACAAATGAAAGACCATTAAATTGGTGATGAGATAAGATCTATGTATGAGCGAGCTAGTGTGTATTTTTAAAAGTAAATATGAGATGTACAATCTTTTGGAGATAATCATGGAGTGCATCAGGTTGAGCATTGGGTTGGGTCCGGATGAGTCCGTTATGGCCCAACTCGAGGCCGTTTATACCGGTGGGCCTATGGGTTGGGTTTGAGCCCGATATATTTTCAAAATTCTACCCAAGCCCGAGCCCAACCCGTGATTGTTTGGATTGGGCATGGGTCGGGCCGGCCTGGTTGACCAAAAGCTTTTCCACCATTTACAGAAAAATTCAGTTATTATTGTTTCAGCTACTTAGTTTTTAGATATAATTCCATGTTCCAATTCTAACTATCTATTCAGCTCTGTAGATTGGAAAACTGGTTTTTTTTCCTGGTTGTAAACTGATCTCCGACCTTTCCGACATCATCCTAGCAGGATTCTTACTCCCCCGACCTGTCTGAGACTGCTCAGAGTTCTCCTGCTGCTTGCTTGAATCCTCGAAAGGGATGAGTCGTAGGTACTAGACGACCTTCTTGATTTGTCTCTTGCTCTGCTATTAACTCATTTTTTACTTCTGCGAGTTCTAATCATAAAATATTGTTTCATCCAAATCGAAAATGACTCAACTTTCTATTTTGTTAACAATGCAGAGCATGTCCTTCGATATGGAGGCACGCCATCGTCGCCTATCTCACCTTGTTGAGAATACTATGGAGAGGGTCAGCACTGCTCATGCTCGAATGGAGAAGTGAGGAGAGGGGGCTGGGGTCGGGGATGGTGGCGAGAGGGAAGGAGGGGGTCGGCATTGCTCGAATGGAGAAGAGAGGAGAGGGTTCGGAGTCAGCTTCTCGTAAGGGCTAGAAGGATTCGGTTCGGGGCCCATTCAAGGTTAGGACTTTGGAATTGGGAACAGGCTGGGCAACCGGGATTCGGGTCCATGTTGATTGAGGCTCGAACCCGACCCGATAATTAAAATAGACCAAAACTAAGGTCGAGGCTCGCCCATTAAATGATCGGGATCGAGTTTGGGTCAAGTAATTACGTGCCGAGCATCAAACTGGGTCGGACCAGCTCTACTCAATGCTCAACCCTTGTCGTGCCCATACTAATTCTCTACAGGATATATGGGAAGAATACATGTACAATTGGTATGATATCATTAACTCACGTTCAATTGCAACGACTAATAAGTTAATTGCATGAGATGTTTTAAAGTGAGATATCCTCCTCATCATCATCTGTCATATCGTTTTATTCCAATCGAGGATCGTCAGAAATGACGTTATAATAATTTGAAAATGGAAGAAAGAAGTTTAACCATTTGTTCCTGTAGTCCAAGGATGAAATTGATGTTCAAACGCCTAATAATCCTTTTATTAGCAGCCATATAGTCATCTTACTTTTCTATCTTTTCTCTCTCTCCCAAAAACTTTGAATACTTGAAATTGTATTCGATTAGCTGCATTGGTCAACCAATTTATTATTGGTCCAAATGTTAGATATGCATAATCATTGTGTAGGTATGCAATGACGCATTTCACAGCCAGACCCCATGTCACCAATGCTTCCAATTTCCTAAAGATTGAAATGTTATTAAAGAAGAGAGAGGGAGAGGGAAAATATTATCATGTCACAAAATAAGTTGAATATCTAAAATAGAAACAAGTAAATCATTCATTGCGAATTCGAAATCATACAAGGTAATATGTCTAAACATTGCATGTTAAAAAACCTAGCTACTTTGTTTTTGCTTGTTACCTTGTAAGTGTGATCATATCACATTGTTTCGAGCGTTGGTCGTGTTTCCTCTTGGATGTTCGTCTCCCTAAAACGAGCTAGGGTATCAAAAATATATATATGAGCGTATTAGGATTGTTATTAAGTTCAATAGAGAACTGAAGTTTTGGAGTCCATATAAGACAATTCGATGATGTATGATACTTTCCAAATAAATACACCCAAATCCATATTAAAATCCTACGACAAAATTGTTACACGATTTACATATTTGATAGTGGATTTTTAAATTTGAAGAAAGACCCGTCTCATTGAAAGAATCTCATTGAAAGAATCTCATTGAAAGAATCTCCTGTATATATCTTAAAATCAACAAATTAACTTATCTTGCAATCAATATTGTAACTAATATTTTTTGTCAAATATAATATTATTTTTCATAAATCTTTCTTGATATATATTATGTTAACATTTGTTATTAAATTTATGGAGTTAGAAATTGTAAAATAAATAAGGTAAATATCTATATTGACGTGACTTTTCATTCATCCAGCCTTATTGGAAGTTTCTCTTATATATAATACAAATTATTTACCTTCAACAGCCTAAGGAATTGTCCTTCAACATTCCTTTGCCGGCCAATTAATGGACTCGTGATTTGCATGTAGACCCACCTAATACCTTAATTAGCAGGCACCCATGTTTTGACATTTGAATATTCCTCTTTCTTTTTTGTATAATAATATGGATCACTTAAACACCAGTGGTCATCGGTTGGCCATCTTCATACTTTTGACTTTCGAGTGTCTTCGAGTCAACTTTATGAATGTGCCGAAATATATACTGTTTTCGAAGGTTGGCAGCTAATTTTCTTACGTGGAACGATACAAGTGTAAAAAAATCCAAAAATAAAAACACAAGAACCCTTTCTTCTGTTGCCATGAAAAAACAACTTCTATCTGCACCCGTACAAAACGCACAATTCGGAGAAATTGGGAGCCATTGAAGAAAGGATTGACGAGAATCCGTTTCTACATAGTTTAACTGGTCTCTTCTCAAGCAACGAATCCCTAAAACTGCATTAAAGATGGTGCACGTACAGATCTCTTAATAACATATTCAAACAAAGCTTACATGTTATTGACCAAAAAACATCGGTAGAGCGATACCCAATATATCTCGAGTTCGAGAACTTGAAAATATGATTAAATCTTATGATAAGCAAAAGCTAATGGGAACGTAAACATGAATCATAATACCTTAATCAATGGGTGCCTCATTTAAATCAGAACCAATCGCACCGATCACCGTGAACTCTTATCTGCAGAGCTGCTCCACCGCTGCAACAATCTGCGGCGGCTGAACCACAGTCCACTCTTCGAGAGTGCCTGCATAAGGTGTCGGAACGTCCTGAGAGGACAAGCACATTACAGGAGCATCGAGGTAATCCCAGAAGTTGTCGATGATCGCCGAGCGCAGGCTTGCACCAATTCCTCCAGTGCGCATGCATTCCTCGATGATCAGCACTCGGTGTGTCTTCTTCACAGAGTTGCCAATAGTATACAGGTCGAAGGGCTTGAGAGACCTGATGTCGATGACCTCAGGGTCGTACCCCTTGTTCACCAGGGTCTTGGCAGCTTGCATCACATGGTACCTCATGCGAGAATAAGTGAGAATGGTCACGTGTTCACCAGGCCGCACCATTTCAGCCTCTTCCAAGTTCAGGACATACTCCTCATCCGGGATTCTCTCCTTCAAGTTATAGAGTAGCACGTGTTCGAACAACACGACTGGATTCTCGCTCCGGATGGCTGCCTTCATGAGGCCCTTGGCATTGTAAGGGGTAGAGCACGCGACCAACTGGATACCTGGGATTGACTGGAAATAGGATTCAAGACGCTGGGAGTGCTCTGCCCCAAGCTGACGCCCAACACCTCCAGGCCCTCGAATAACAATCGGGATACTGAACTGACCTCCAGAGGTGTAAGGAAGCATACCACAGTTGTTGGATATCTGGTTGAAAGCCAAGAGGAGAAATCCCATGTTCATGCCTTCAACAACCGGTCTCAAGCCAGTCATAGCAGCACCGATGGCCATTCCTGTAAACGAGTTTTCCGCAATAGGGGTATCCAGAACCCTCAGATCTCCATATTTTACAGCCAAGCCCTTGGTCACCTTGTAGGAACCACCATAATGGCCAACATCCTCCCCCATTACACAGACACGAGGATCACGTTCCATTTCTTCTTCCAAACCTTCGCGGAGTGCCTCAAACAACAAAAGTTCATGGCTGAAAAAGATAGCAGAAAAAAGATGTGATCAATAATCATCAGATCTTTGAATGAAGAGGAAGATGACTATTTACTGAGCATGGATGCAGCAAAACAGTTTTTTTAGAAGAGAAGCAATAGAAAATAATGTGGGTGACCAATCTAACAAGCCAAAGTACTCAACTTGAATACTACTTTATAAACGGGTGCAATTTGCAAAGCAAAATATATGCGTATCTAGAATGCAAAGAGCGCTAATACATAATTCAGCGAAAGATTCTCAGTTAGGTTTCTTCTATCAAAAAGCAATAAAAAAGAGCATCCTGGAAATATTCATTTTCTCTTTGGTCGTTTTGATGAAGAGCTGAACTCCAAATGGAAATGCATAATTCACATGGTAAATGAGTTACAACATCTAGTTTATCATTGCATTGCTAATGAAGTAACCAATAACTATCTCTATAATCTCCTGAGAGATATACTACGAAAACCGAAAAAATGAACATTGCAAAATGCATTGCACGGTTTGCACCCCAGTAGTGGAGGTAAAAATATTACTAGTAATGAAATCTCGCCAGATATGGGAGGCGCACTGAATTTATGGGTGCGAAGAAAGCAGAGCAAAAGCATAACAAAGATATCTGAACGTTCATGATATGAGGTCCTAGAAATGGTATAAAAAAGGAGTTTTCGTACAAGTCTGAATCAGTCAATACAAACCACGCCTTTTAATTGAATGAAAAGTGATCAAGCTTAAGCTAATAGGCATTTTGCTTCGTTGACATAACGCCGGATGGCCTACTGCGAATCTCATATTTTACCCATCCATGTGGGTTGTAGAGACTTATGTTATTATATTATGTACCGTTCCTTATTTTCTGTTTTTTTCTGGACTCTTATGTATTTTACCCATGGGGTCTCTCTATATAAGAGAGCCTAGGGTTTTATGGAATAACAATTCACTCGTTTCCACCAACATGGTACCAAAGCCAAAACCCTAACCCTAATCTCTTAAGCCCGCCGCCCACCCTCTCTCCCTCTCTCCTCTCGGCGGCGCCTCCCACCCCCAGTCAGGTTCTCGCCGGTCTCCGCCAAGCCTCACAGCCCTCCGCCAGCCCTCCATAGGGCACCGCCCGGCCCCGTCAGGCCCCGCCGAACCTCGCAGGACCATCTCGGTCCATCACCAGGCCACCACCAGGCCTCCGCCAGGTCCCAGCCAGAACCCTAGTCCTTCGCCAGGCCCCGCCAAGCCGCCGCCGGACCCTCCAGTCCTTCGACGGACCCCCTTCAGCCCTCCGGCACCGTCAGTGGCGCAAGTTTCCGTCAGCGGCCGCTATCGTGACATGGATTTGAGTGCATAAAGTCGACATATGCACTCAAATCCTATCCAGTTGATGTAGACATCATATATTGTCTACAAACACTCGTTTTTTTCATCTCCGGCTAAATGTCAGAAAGCAAAGTTGATATGCCCTCCACAGGCACCTTCAAAGGTCCAGCGCCGATAGTCAAGATGGATGGGACGAACTATGAGCTCTGGGCGATGCAGTTCATGAGCCTCATGAAGTCAAACGGTAAGAAGCATATACTTACCGAGGATGAGCCGGAAGAGAAGACGGGGATCTATGCCTCTTCGGAGCATGGCCTCAAATTTCAGCGAAATTCGTGCGAATTTCTGTCGAATATCGATATCCAGTCGAAATCGAAATTCGACCGAAATGACCAAAATGACTGAAATATGGGGGTCCTAGTAGAAAAAATGACCGAAATTTCGGTCGAAATTCCACCGAAATTCCATCGAAATTCTGTTTTGGTCGATACCGAAATGGTGACCGAAACCGACATTTAGGGCCTTGCTTCGGAGGCCGATGATTCTTATACCAAGGTTTGGCTATCAGGCACACTGTCGATGGAGATTGCCAATGATGTCCTCCATCAGCCCACTGCCAAGGCAATTTGGGATATTCTAGCCGCTACATATTCTCAAGTGCGGAACGAGACCAAGATGTTGCAGCTCCAGTATGATATATTCACAATGAAGCAGAATGGACGGCCACTTCACTCGTTATACACGTCCATGAGGGGAATGTTTGAGAAACTATATAGCATCATACCCCTCACGGCGACTCCGGAGCAGCAGAAGACCTTTCGGAATGCTACCATGGTGGGTGTACTTCTTGCAGCACTTGATCCTGAGTATGAGGCAACCCGCTCTCAGATACTGACCGATGTTGTTATTCCCCCGATGAAGGACGTCTACCGGAGGCTCAGTCGCATATTTGTTCCTTCTAGCTCATCTACTACACTTCCATCGGTGATGGCGGTATCGCGTGGGAGAGGTGGTCAGTCCTCAAGTCGTGGACGTGGACCTCGAGGCCGAGGAGGTCGCTTTCGCCAGCCGTGTTCATTCTATCATCGCACAAGCCACTCAGAGGATACATGCTACTCTAAGCATGGGTTCACAGCATCTGCGCGTGTAGCCGAGCACGTCACGTCTCAGTCGGCGTCCACTACTGATAACAGCTTCGAAGAACTTGTGGCAACATCTATGAGATATTATGCCTCAGTCGTCTACTGATTCTCCAGGTGGATCTTCAGATGTTGCTGCTACAGCTTCTGCTAGTTCGTCTGCCGTTGCCAGTACCTCGGGTAGTGCCACTGCCTTTATGTCTTGTCATGATCTCTTTGATTGGATTATAGATTCCGACGCCACCCATCATCTCTGTCATGACAGAAAGAGACTCGAGTCATACAGGGACATTCTACCAGTTCGCTCAGTATTGATAACTGATCGGACTCATTCCCCCATCGTTGGACAGGGGGAGATTACCTTATCACGTTCTCTGCATCTACAGAATGTTCTACATGCTCCTGAGTTCTCCATGAATTTATTATCTATTTGTCAGATTACGAATTACGAAGGATTTGCATTGTCGTGCTATATTTGACCCATCATCTCTCATTTTTCAGGACATACTAACGGGCAGGGTGATTGGTTGTGGCTCTGAGCAGAATGGTCTCTACCATCTGGCCCGGAATCCTTATGATGGTGCCTCCTCATGTTCAGCCGGATCAGTCTCTCCGTACACTTGGCATCTTCATTTTGGCCATATTCCGCTCCAGAAAATGCGACATCTCTTACCTCAGATCTCTCCTAGTTCGTTTTTTCTTTGTGAAGTCAGTTGGGAAAGCATTATCGGTCTAGCTTTCCTAGTCGTCAGAGTCGGAGCAGTAACTCCCCGTTTGAGTTGTTTCATATTGATATTTGGGGTATGAGTCGTGTACCTGATCATCAGGGACACAGGTTTTATCTAGTTGTGGTTGATGATTTTTATCGTGTATCTTGGGTCTTTCTTTTAAAGAATAAATCTGAAGCATGGGATATTATTAAAAATCTGATTAATGAAGTGCAGAATGTTTTCTCCTCTACTGTCAAATATGTTCGTACAGATAATGCATTGGAATTCTGCACCTGTTCTCTCTCTCTCAGTTCCTTTTGCCTAAGGGAATTATCCAATTATTGGCATGGGAACAACTCTAATTCCGCTTGGATGAAGTTATAATATCTTGGAATCATCTCAGAATTCTAATGCCTATCAACGTAAATGTATGAAAATCAACATTCCAACCTGATTGAGCTTGTCTGTCTCCAATCAATCATTGTCTTCAAGAATCTCCTCCAAATACAAGTGTCCTTCTAGCAATGTCTTCCTTTGAGTGGATCTGCTCCCATCTCTTCAGAAGATGTGTTGATGATTTCTTTTGTAATCCAAAATCCAATTACATTGATATATGTATTTATTTCCACAATAATAATGAATCATCACATACCCTTATTTAGATGATAGGATAATCCACGATTAAACTAAAGCATTCAACAGTATGAAGGAGGCAAGACTAGCTTAGTGCAGGTTTTAGCTTGCCTCGTGTCAGTTAGCACATAAAAAGGTGTTAAAGATTTCGAAAAGTCTTAAGGCCGTGGTTAATCCTATGCATGCTATATCACGTCCTCTAGTTATGGATGGGCATTATTTGGACAAATCCAATTAATCCAACCAAATCATTGAAAATGAGATAAATATAGCATTTTGTTCGGGTGGACCCAAAACATATGAATATTGGGTTGGTTTCTGAGTATGATATTTTCCGCCTAAACAAACCAAACTCTACTAACCAAACTCTATTTTGGGTGAATAATCCAACTCAACTGACATTTATAATATAACATTCTAAATTACTAAATTACAATTGGTAATATGATTCTAATTTTCGCTTCGCATTCTCCTATTGCTCTTAGCCAGTCTTGGATTCCTGAGTCTCGTTTCAATCGCTTTAGTCCTCGTTGTGACTCCCTCGAGTTTCACCATGACAAGTTTCCCATCGTGTCCGACTATCTCCTTAACACCTCAAGCTTGCCCCAACAACCCCAAACTCTCTCGTTGCCCTGCAATTGCGCTAGAATCCCAAAAGATACCTCAATATTTTCCTAACAGACCCAGGCCTTAACTCAACAACTCCATCCCCGTTCCAAGATCCATATACCTACATCAGCCCACTTTGCTTTAGCTCAAGCATGTTTTGGCATACTTTATCTTGCTCAATGGCTAAGTGCCACTTGGCCCCCAGCTCCTGCCAACATTGAATTTACCTGATCTTTCACCAACTTATTTTCATTTTTACTCAAGCAAATCAACCCAAGCGGACACTTTTTTTTCAAGTAATGGGTAACACTTTGTCAGGCCAAACCAAGTTAAACCCCAATCATTAGTCCGCACCCCGCCTGAATTGTTCAAACACCCACCTAGCTGATCCAGTTAGTTGTTTAGAACTCTTGAACATATCTCCCAAGCAAGGCTTCAGCCCTTCTTGCACTATCTACCTCGACAAAAGTCAAAATATAGCATGTCGCTAAAGTTAAAAGGCTATCACTAGCACTCATTCTATGTACATTAAGCTAAGTAACGAAACCACTCAAAAAATTAAAAACGGCATTCTAACTATCATGTATCAGCATTAATCAAAAGACTAACAGCCACCAAATGAGTGTTTATGTTCCTACAAGAGATGACAATTCTCCAAAGCAAAGAATGGATCTTCACATGATAGAAGTTCGTGAATTTAGATAGATTTCCAAAAAAATGTATAACAAGAATACACACGCGAAGTTAACAATGTCAACATAGACACCCACTGAGGTAAGCCGTGTTGACAACCTCGTAGTCATTGATGACGTTCTCTTGTGAATTAACCCTAGTCGACTTTCGGAACTCCTACATAGGTAAGTTCATACTTTTTCGAGATTAGTAAAGTATAACGTATAGTTAAGAAAATAGGGCATTGTAGAACACAGCGAAATGTATGTCGAGCTTTTCTAGGACTTTCTCATCCGGTGGATCAAAGCTGGGGGCATCATATACCAAAAGAGAGGAGGGAGACTCATACCGACAACAGAACATTTATGTTGGAATTTGATGTTGAAGGTGTTGAAGATATAGTAGCTAATTGTTATTAGTTTGTCATAACATTTGATCCTTATGTTACATGTTCGTCATCTTATTTGTTAGAGTAGAATTAAATACTTCATAATTAACACTAAATACCACATGTTCCATAAGTAAAGATTTTATCAATCACAATCTGTGTCTATGATTTCTTCCGCATCTTACATGGGAGAGTTGATGTTGTTTTGTCTAGTTGGACCATGACCTTTTAAGTCCTTGTATGTTTTTGTACGGTAATCTAAATATCTTGAATATGACACAGTAATATCTTTGAATTATTTTATCCATATAGAAGTTACTGGGAACTGCATATCTTTAAGATTATTTAACTTTGTGACAGAATGTTCAGGGATTTCATCAGCATGTTGATTACTTTCGATATGTCATTTACTAGACTTGGTAAAATATCATCAGCATTGGCACTTAAAACCATGGTGGTCAAAATGTGCATGTAAGGTACATGATGCGCTCCTGAGACCCCCACTCTCAACTGTCAAGCCCCTTGACATCAAGCCATTACTCCGCCACTCAAGATTGTGCACTTGCACCTTTCCACCTCTGATCACAATAAATAGACATGTGACTAGCCATTGTAAGAAAGGATGAAGATTGTTTGTGAAGCAAATGGTGATTAGAGACACGACATTCCTTGTATGAGTCCATGCATAAGATGAAATAACACCGACCACATTTGTAAACTCATCTTAACTGGCGCAAATTACCCTCAGACCAACCATCGATTTCATTATGGAAATAGACGACATATATATCAAGAAATAGCAAGATTGTTAAGAGTCGGTCTCGCATACTCGGGGAAGGAAGAGAAGCATTAGCGAAAGAGACCCGAATTAGGGGGTAAACTCTCGTTAAATGAGGCTTTGAAGGCGACAATACGTATATGTTCTCTCAGAAGGGAAAGCAAGTAGCCTTCCAAGCATCACCCGAACGATACCCTTGATCGAGTTCATCTTTGCAGCTGATGGCAGTCTTAAAACCACCATAAGCAAAACATGTAGGTTAATGCCAGAGCCAGAATGGTAAAATTTAAGTATTGGTTAGCAAATACGCATGTGTGTAGTAGTTAACCAACATTATATTGTGAATGATGTGTCCCTTCAAAATCATCCACGACCATTCTGCTCTTTGAACTCTGGGTTCTGCCCTTCACTGACAACGTGCAAATCCTAGTGTTTCATTTTAAGTTACTACAGTTTCACCCATCACATCATTCTCCCTTTGCAAAATGGTTCCTTTACATTGACAAAACCTAATTCACAGAGCAACAACCATTAACAACAAAGAGAAGTACATCATCCGCACTCGTACGCCATAGACATCGGCAAACCACACAAAATTCTTTTCAATTTTCAAAGAAAAACAGCTTATTGGATGCTTACCCCGGTTTCGCCGCGGTGGAACCGGACACCGCGTCCGACTTCGTCTGTAACAAAATTCAAACACCAAAAATGTACATAAAAAACAGAAACACAAACAACAAATGCACAAACACAGCAGATCCCAAAAAAACACTAAAATCTGCAAACTTCAACGCTCACCGCCACAGCATTGGCGATAAGCCTCCCTCCCGATCCGGCGCATCGGCCTCTCCTAACCGAACCGGCAGCCGCGACCCCCACCACCATGCGCTATCGACACGCCAAAATCAAGAGAGGGAGCACCGATCAAGGACCTAATCCTGGAGAAATCTGACCTAAACAGCGAGGGAAACGGGCAAACCTGAGGAGCATCTGGCGGATCCGAAGGGTCGATCGCGGGCGGAAGCGGGGAAGCGCGAGGCCGTCGTGGCGGAAGCCGAAGCCATGCGGGATCTCGGAGGGGGTGAGATCGAGAGTCGAGATGTGGCGGAGGTGGGTTGGTGTGAGGCGCGTTAATAGTGGGCGGGTGGTGAGAGCTCGAAGTGAGGTGAGCGCGGACGGGCGGAGAGAGCGAGGCGGACGGGGGTGTCGAGAGGGAGGGTTTGGGACACGTGGAAGCAGATGAGGGCACTGGAGGGGCGTGTGCGTGGGTGCGTGTGGCTTCGGTTTCATCGACCAGGTTCGAAGGTTGGGAACATTATCATCTGACCCATGGACACAACTTAGGTATTTCGACAAGATGTATATAAATTAAGGGCAGGATATTTGATACGTATGTTTTTATCTAATAAATTAAGTATCACTGTATATATCTAACTCGAACTTGTAAATGGGTCGAGGCTAGGGATGGGCATTGGGTTGGACCAACCCAGCTCAGCTCGAAGCCCAGTCCAAAAAGTCCGGCCCAACCCAAGCTCAATAGAGGATTGGGTCGGGCATGGGCCTAAAGTGTCAGCCTAAAATATTTTGAGCTGGGCTTGCCTCAGCCCAACCCGACCCAACCCAAGGCCCAGTCCGTTTGGAGGCCCAAGGAATGGTTCGAAGTTGGCTCGAGGATAAAACACAAGACCTAGCCCGAACATGGTCATGGGCCTTGGACAGAGATGTTTTGCCTACTAAGGTATATTGTAGACGATTGTTGAAGTATTGATATTGTTACTGTTTAGCCATTGTTTTCTCATTAGAATATTACTAATGTTTAGCCATTGTTATATATTCAAGATATGTGCAAACTTAGTTGTTATGTAGACATCTTAGATTCTTATGCATGGTTTAATAGGTACTTTAATGTGGCCATTCTTATGCTTGTAACATCTTTTTGTGTGCTTGATTTAGGTATGTGTAACCTTCTCTTGAATGTATAGCATGATCCATCATTCTCATGTTTCTCGTATTGTGGTTTTCATGGCGAGGAAATGAACCAAGGTTTGGGCCAGTTCGGCCCAAGCCTGGCCCAAAGGAAACGGGTCGGGCATGAGCTTGGGCCGAACAACATCAAAAATTGCAGGCCTAAATCCGACCCAAAGCCCGAAATATTTAGATGGGTTTGGGTCTAGGCCCTACAGGGCCCGGTCCATGCCAATACCCAGTCGCGGTGACTCATGACTCGTAAAACTAAATGGATTTGGAGTGGAATGGCCTTGGCAGTTGGCACAAAAAGCTTGTCATTAGATTTTGTTTTTGGTTAACTATTGGATTTTAAAAAATTATTTGAGTTTTAATGTAAAAGATCATATTAATTGGATGTACATAAATGTTAAATCTCTAAAGCTCAAATCTAACATGATATGAAGACTGGGGAAACACGCATAAAAACTAATTTTAATTGTTTAAGCTGAAAACATAGTAGTACTCGCAACTTTTGGAACAATTGCCATCGAAAAATAAGTAGTTCATCAATGCAGTTTATCCTCGTAAAAATGAAGGATTACAACTGCCGAATGTGAACATCTGTAGATTCAAAATCAGATTATGAAATTTAATTCAATAATGTTTAGCTAATAAACAAAAATTATAAGCTATGTGATCTATGATACCTGGTATAACATAGGACGCGGATCGGCCAGTATGCTTAAAAAACTATGATCTATCCTACTCAGGTTTATGGATGTTGTGTTCTGAAGAATTGGATTTGCTATCTAAAAGGAATTGGCGGCGCACCTTGTTGCCCGCCTCCCAACAGTTTTGTTGTAAAATGTCCTGATTTAAAAAAACTAGACTTTTTATCACGTGTGTCCCTCAGAGATATTGCAATATTGGTTATGCACCTCTCTTTTCTGGAATATTGTTCCTTCTTTCACATTTATCGCTTGTGATCCTCTCCTTAGTTGTTGTCTATCTGCGTCTCCAATGGACGTTAAATTTTGAGCCACAAAGGTACTTGAATTGACTAACTTGGATAGATATGTCTTTCTCTACTCCTCCGACAACCTCCTCCTCCACCCCCTCTTCCCCAGCCTTGCCCCCTCCAGTCCCTCCTCCTCCTCTGACCACCTCTCCTCCCTAGCCATGCCCCCTCTAGCACCTCATCATCCTCCTCCACCCCCTCCGACCTTTGTGGTTCATGATTAGATCCCCCCTTCTTGGGATCTCAGCTACAATGCAGTGGTGAAGACGAAGTTCAGTCGTGCTCTGCAACACGCAAATGGTAGCGGGGGAATGATGAGGGGCTTGACGATTTGCGAAGAGTCGAAGACGACCAAGCTAGGTGGAGCGAGGAGCTGAATCTTGTTGTCCCGATGTTGCTCTCTACTATGGTAAATAGTTGGGATCTCCTCCTCTAGAATGGAGTTGCGCATCTGAGCTCGAGGATGGAGGGATGGGACTCGAAGTCGAGGCATTGGACTTGGGCCACCGGTGGGTGGAGCTGGCCATGAACCACAGCTTCATCGTCTTCTTCCTTTCCAGGTGCACCAATTTCTACTGCCCTTTCTCGTGCTTGGCTTCCAACAGAGGGTATTGTCAGTGTTCAATCAAATTGTAGGTGTGGGAGAAGAATTTGGCTCGAAGGCAATGACGAAGCTGATGAACGACGGAATAATCAAAGGGGGACTTGCTGCACATTTCCAGGAGCTGCTCTGGAGTCAATTCCCAGCTCACACCAGTCCCTCTCTACTGCTCAGACCTCGAATCTTTGGTGTCATGATATTTCAGATGTCGATGATGCTTCACTCGATCGCGGATTTCATTCTGGAATCACTTGATTTGATGTGATACTAGAAGGCATGTTAAATTTTATGTGATACTAAAGGAGGAGGATGTCAGGACAGGGCTAGGTTGGCCGGAGGAGGTCGGGCAAGGACAATCTGGGTGGAAGCAGAGAAGGCCAAGGCAGAGGGATTGAGGGATAAGGAGGTAAGGGCGAAGGTATTGGGTGGAGATCAGGGCAATGTTTTTGGGTGGAGGAGAAGGTTTGGTAGAGGGGTTGGGGAAGGAGGATGAGATTGGACAATTATGCCCCTTAACCGTACCATAGTTTGAAAGAACATGGTTAAGTTCAACTCATCAAGGACTAAATTGACGGAAGGGCACAAGTGATGGAACAGCAAAAAGTCAGGGACACAACGGATATTTCAAAATGGGAGGGACATAAATTATATTGCGATATTTTTCAGAAGGGAACAACTAATAAAAACCCAAAACAATAGTAGTCGTTGTGTTAATCAATTGATCAAATGCATCAGATGAAAGCTTCTAAATGATGTTGTTGTAAGACCTCAATAACTTCATACCATTGCAAAAACTCCATTCGAATTTATCTCCCGAGACGGAGACAGAGTGGAGCACATATGTGTGTATGATCTTTCATTCCTCCTCTCTACTATTGCTACAAGAGCTTGAGGTATGAATTCATATATAAGTCCGCTAAAAATTTAGAACTAATAGATGTGATCCCAAAACTCCACCCCAACTCTCTTTAATTCAAATTTGGAAATTTCCAACTTTCCCTCCAACACCATTTGGTTTCTAAATTGAAATCAATTTGATAATCCAATGTAATTGTATAGGTTTACCAAGTTAAAACCTAAATACATTAAATTTAAATACAACATCTTTAACAATTTTCTCAATGTAATATTTGAGTTGTCGTGACTTTATGTTAGAAAGACCAAACAATCAACCAATTTTCCCTAGCCAAGTGCCACATTGAGACTAATCTTGAAGATCAGGTACCACATGGCTACCTTTTAAAAGTCTGGTATGACATTAAAACATGATTTATAGTTCAGAACTTTTATGTAATTTGTTCAAAAAGTAAAAATAAAAGTTGTGGGATAAAAGACACAATAATTAAGATACAACATCTTTGAAGATACACCAAAACCACACAATTGTATCCTCAAAATACCTTGAGTTACGCCTCAACAATATAAGAAGAGGAACTTAAAGGAGCAATCGTGTGGATCACTTACATCGGTACTAGGATGGTAGGCCAAACATGTCAAGGGGACATCAGTCAAGGAGTAGGATCTCGATTCCTTAGGGTTCGTTTGGTTGTAGGGTTGGGCAGAGTTGGGTTGGGTTGGAGTACCCTTGTGAATAGTAACTTGTGAGGAGGATTCGGAGGATTGGAAAGAGGGGTACCCCGGGTTCGGCCAACCCAACCCTGCCCAACCCTGCAACCAAACGGAGCCTTAATGTTCAATTTTTATTCCTACATCGGAAAAAGATTTATCCCTTAAGCACAAGGCTTCAATAAAGGGTGAGTAAAGATAATTGGATATCCTTGCATTATTTTCAGTAGGGATTTAGTGAGTGAAGCATCGTTAAAGCTCTCTAAATATATCACATGTTATTTTCCATTTAATTTAGGATGACATATTTTCTCTCATGTCACCGCATTTCGGTTTGTGGTATTCAGATCTCATTCCACATGAGTTATAAGGCGACTTTGGAAGGAAGATTCAATATTTTTACCTTCCATCATTAATTTTTATTAGTGAATTTTCCACAAAAAAGCAATATTTATTTCGAATCGGCGAGGGAGAATGTGGGTGGGGTGTCATAAAATTCTCAAGTTCGATATTCGCTCAGGTTTGGCTCGCTAAAAGTTCGATCCAGATTCGATGCGAAAATAAACGAACCGAACCTTAACACAGGTTTAAGCTCGATTAAATAAACGAATCGAACCTAAAATTCATAGGTTGGCTCAGATTCGATTCGTTAAAAACTTGACAAACAGGCATATACATATTTCTAAATTCTTATCCGCATAAATAGACCTTATTTTGAAATAAGTGGATTTTATCTCAGGAGAAGTGAACTTTGCTTGGAGATAAGTGAACATGTACATCATAAGTAGGTTTATCTCAGTATAAACTATTCTAAAATAAATAACCACGTCGTAGTTACAACATCCATCATCTATGAGTCTAGTACTTTTCCTCTTTTATCATCAAATCAACAGAACAAGTATAAATCTTACTTATCACATATCCCCATATTATTCCTTATCCTCGTCTGAATGAATATATAAATATATTATAACTATACTTTTTTTCAAAGAGATGAATCATTATTAATGGTTTTTTAAAAAAAGATGAAGAAGAGCAAGATAAAGAAAAAAATTGAATGAATGTTTATTCTAATTAAAAATATACACATATTTTCATTTCTTTTCTTTACACTCCATCTTATTAGAGAATTCTCAAGTTCGATATTCGCTTAAGTTCGATTCGATGAAAAAAAGTTCAATTTAGATTCGATTCGAAAATAAACGAATCGAACGCGAACACAAGTTTAGGCTCGAATAAATAAACGAACCAAACCTAAAAAATGTAAGTTAGCTCATATTCGGTTTGTTTACACTCCTAAATGTAGGTATCTCAAAACGGAGTATTCTACTATCTCAACCAAAATTCGAACTCAAAAAAGTTTACGCAATATTAGTGAATTTTGATCGCGAAAAAATGCAAAAAATTTTATCAAAATTTCAATGGATCTCCTTATTGTACTCCCAGAATATCATAAGGCTGCTGAGAAATTGGATGACGATGATTTGTTTAAACAATTTTAGTTAGGATAATGCCTTGATTTATGTGTCTATGCAATATGATGTGAGAACATTCATTGAGTTCAAAATAAGAGAGGGGAAATCTGAGTCTCCTTGCCGGATACCCTATAATGTCTGAAAAGCTAACTATGCTTTGTTGATATTACTAATTGATATCCTCAGAATGCAAATTTCATTAGGGTTTCCGCAAAATCCAGGGAATACAAAATAGTATCTCAATTTAGTAGTAGGATGCAAACGGTTATATCTGATCTGTTACCGTATTTGTTTTATACAGATTTTGACATCCGTATTCGTTTTAAGATGGATACGAATATGCATATCTTTTTGATATCCGCAAACATCCGTATCCGCATTCGTATATCCATTTTTTGTATAAACATAGTCATAGATTTATTTTAATCTCTATATAACATAAACCAAGCCCGATTCTAATTTTTGGGTCCATGGGTCGGACCGGGCTCGGGCCGGCCACTATATTAAAAAAATTGCTTAGCTAGGATTGGAAGCTCATCTGGAATCGGAGTCTCACTATTTGACCCATGTCCATTACAACATGCACACTCGACATCAAATATATTCAAATCAAAGCTATGTGGATCATTATAATGGGTCTATATGCGGGTCGGCCCACAGTCTTTGGGCTCGGGACCATCATTGCCTGAGCCCAGCCTGAAATTTGATATGGGCCAAAATTTAGGCTCAAGCCCACCTGACTATTGCTCGAGCCCGAGTATGGGTTGGGCTTTAGCGGACTGGGCATTGAGCTGGGTCGGGCTGATCCTACTCAATGCTAATCCCTAGTGATACTTATATGTATCGGTATCCATCCATTTGCATTCCTAAAATTTAGTGTAAAAGGGTAATTTGTAAAATATTGCCTTATTTTCAACCTAATAGTATCGGCATGTTTATTGGGTAAATCAGTTGTAAAATGCAAAGATTATATTGAAAATGTCACATGCACGTGTTTTCGTATTGCTGACCCACAAATAGCAGGTAATCTGAAACTGGCGCTATTTTCGTATTTGGTCTCAAATTATACCAGATTAGAAGTGAGTGGATTGTCACGAAGAACCGGTTTTCATCATAGACTAAAAATATACATTAAAACGAAAATATCACAATTTTTACAAAAGCATCATGGAAAATAAAATAGCAACTTTTCATCCAAAAATGACCGTAAACAAATAAAGCGAACGATGGTAGTTAGTGCGAAGGTACCACGAATCCGGACCGTCCAGACGCGGGATCGAACGATCAGGATTCTCCCAAGCAAACAAAAAGCGACGAAGAACACAAGTCCTACGATGGCGGCTGCTTCCGGTGCTCCGCCGCAACGGTGTACGGGGAGGCGGCCATCAACCGGGTCTTCCTCTCGCGCAGGAATCGCTCGAGCGACTTTCTCATGGTGAGGGTCGGTAGTCTCACCCCCATCTTCCTCTGACCGCTCCCCAACAGGTCGTCCCCGTAGTCCCGGCGGGGACCCGTGTTGGCCTCTCCTGCCATGCGTATGATGTCCCGCGCGTGCGGCTCGCTCACGTCGCACACGCAGATCCGGCCGTTAAACACGATGGTCATCTGCGGCCGGAGCGGGGGATCCTGGGCCGAGGAGAGGGCGATCGACGGGCATGTTCCCGCGGGATGCAGACAGAGCTCGGAGCAGGGTCTCGCCATGGTGGTCTACGGAGGGAGGCAGCGTTGTGAGAAGAAGGGTGTATGGGCATGGACTGGTTGGTTCCCATTGAGGGTATATATTTATATATAGTGTTATGTTTGAAAAGAGAAGGAAGGTGGGGGAGACGTGGTGCACGTTTTGATGTTGAGTTTTTCCCTCTCTTTTCGATAATGTTAGCCGATGAGGGATAATTGTATGGATGTCCTCATTGTATTGTTTACACACCTGGGGCTAGGTAAATGAATGTGACACAGAAAGAAAGAAATAACAATTACTATTAAGGAAAAGTGATTTTTATCCGGCAGATCTTAAAATTTTTTACCAATTACTTTCACGATCTTTGAAACAACTTAATTCCTCCCTCGACCATGTAAACTTGCTCCATCTTACCACATAGACCCTGAAAATTGGAGCGTAGGGAGAGCTTCTGTAAGTGGTGGAGGGAGGAGATGGATGGGGAGATCGGGCCGGGGAGGCAGAGACAAGGAAGGTGGAGCTTGTGTACAATATTTGTTGGTCTAGGATTGGTTGTACTTTGGGTACATGGATACTTATGTGGTGTACATATACTTAGTTAGATGTATGAGTACCTATTAAGAATTAACTATCTAACAAATGGGCATGTCTAGATAGTGATTTTATAAATGAGTATTATGATTTTGAAAAATGTCGATACTCGTTAAACTTGACATGCCGACTTCCCTAGCTGTCATCTCCAAAAAGGGAAAGGGAAAGGGAAAGGGAAAGGGAAAGCGATGTACATTGACCATTGGAGTAAACCCCTGCTAGAATCAATAGAGTTGGTTATACATGGGCAGATGAGTGAGGCAGACAAAAGTGAATATGAGAGACACGGAGTTCCGACAGATCGTCGCACATCAACATGTTGTTTAGTATTTTTTTTGTGGGCGAGTTGGCCTTAAAAGAATTGGATGGCCAAGGTATGCTTTGTTGCTCGTCCTCGCAATGCTTATGATATTATCCCATCTAGATCAAACTTCTTAGAATTAGGGTTTTGTAACATCAATATCCTAAGCATTGCAAATCCATGGACTTGCTTTTAAATGTGAATTCAAATGTTACTTTCATATAGGCTAGCCACATGTTTAACTTATGAGGAGATTTTTACTCTAATGTTTAGTTCAATGCAAAGACTGAGGCGTTCGATGGAGACAGAGTATGTTGTGACCAGAGAAGGCACTTGATGGGTAAAGCTCTAGAGGGATATCAACAGTGAAAAGCATTGGAGACATGGCGATAAAGGTAGAAGTGAGTAGAGGTGCGACGACGGTGGATATAGTCGACTATTTAAATAGCATGGAAAGTTGGAAACTTCATCCTAGCAATTAGCATGGGTTGTGATGAAAAAGATGGGCCAACCATCATAAAAGAAACTAACCATGTCTCAATACAATAATTGTCGATTACCAATAATGTTTTGTACACAAGGACAAGGACCACCAGCCTTGTGGATGGTCGAGTACATGCAAATTGTTTGGCAGATAATAAAGACAAAGTAGACAATCTCCGCAATTTACTCCATATTTTGAAACATGGACATTCAAGGTAGATTTGGTGGGGTTGGCCATTGGATCCTATTTACTAAAAATATTATTTATAAATGGTGGAATCCCAAGTTACCCTGTAAGACCAATGTCCTTGCAAAACTGATACCTATGTACATATACATACATACATACATACATACATACACACACACACACATATATATATATATATATATATATATATATATATATATATATATAGGGAAAAGGGAGCCTACACCCATGTGTAGGTAACTTTCCTACACCCACATCTATTTTTCCTCAAATTTTTTATTTTTTTGAATTAATTCCTTGAGGAATTTAGATCACAATATACCACCATGTTGTCATTCAAATTTCAACTTATTTCGAGACTTCTAACTTATCCATCATGATAGTCAAATTTTAACGGTCTCAGATTTGCTGAAATCGGCCCCTTCCGATGGAGCTGTTAGGCATATCGGTTTTACATGAAATTTGAAACACATATTTCATTTAATATTCTAAGTAAATCCCATAAAGATCTCTTTCAAAAAAATCCAAAAAATTGAGGGAATAAGAGGTGGGTGTAGGAAAGTTACATACACATGGGTGTAGGCTCCCCAATCCCATATATATATATATATATATACACACACACACACACACACACACACACACACATATATAGGGTCATATGTGGCTGCCCCCTAGGGGCAGCCAACATGGCTGCCCCCGCCTTATTTGGGCAAATTTTTTTATTTTTTTTGAAAATAACACCATTTACATTCATCCCTATATCCCTCCTATATACCATTCGAATTTCGTCAGAAACAGAGACTCCTACGGCCTTGGAGAAGAGGTGGATAATCCGACGTTAACAAGCTCTTGGAGAAGTTCACAACAGCCATGACGGAGGAAACATTAAGGTAACAGATGGAAACAATTTATGCTCGAGATGTGCCCTCCTTGAGGTGGATAATACACCTCGATGCTGCTTCAAAAAAAAGATAGAGAACTGGCAAGATCGCGGACGCCTTCTGCACCGCCGCGAAGGGAACGGAGCACCTCGCACGAACTGGGCGCAGATCGCGGACACCTTCTACACCACCGCGAAGGGAACGAAGCACCTCGCACGTTTTCACGGGGAGAGATGGGTGCAGCCATTGATGGCTAGAGCCAAGGTTGCAGGGGAAAATGTTTGAATGACGGTGGAGAAAGAGGGATTGGGAGTTGAAGAGGTTAGGGCTGAGTCTGAAATCCCAACCATTGATGGATACTCACCATCCGACGGTCCCTGTTAATTCCTCTCATGCTCTCAAAAGGGGCTCCTCTCATAGGATCACCCCTATAATATATATATATATATATATATATATATATATATATATATATATGCAACTTCACATGGAAGAAGAAGAAGAGGGTCTGAAAGTATTCAACGTCATCTTTGTGAAAATATCCGAATACCTTAGTCATGTGTAATGGGTACGATTTTCCTCTTCCGGTCATAAAAAGGAACACATGGTACTATGAAGCATCATATAAATACGACTGAAGCGAGATGGGACGAAGGTTGATGTCAAGGGGAAACCTCACGTCGGCCTTTTCTAATCACGGGCTCTGATTCGGTCGTGTTCGTGCGTCACGTGGCGTTGAGGTGGGACGGGAATAGGCAGGCGTCGGCAATTGACGTTTTTAGCCCCCATCCAGATTCCATCGCGGGGCTGGGAATGGCCCAGCGGATGCTTTCCACTTCGGGGGACCACACGGACATTTCAATGCCCCAATCTCCGGCCCATGTCACGCCGTTCACGTGCCCCTTCGTGACCCCATTCAAAATTTCCCAACTGCCGACGATACGCGTGAATTCTTTAAGATTAAATAAATCAGCTTTTCTCCACGGTACCATGTTGTCATGGTCAATATCATATATTGTTGCAGTGAGGCCGGATCCAATGGTCCTCACAAGAGATCGGGATGATCGATCTCATACGAGGATCGTTCAATCTTTATCGGACGATCCACTCGAATACAACACTGACTTTACTATAGCAGGCTGGGTCACCCTAAGCCTATATTCCTAGCTCTAATTGCAAAATTTGTTCTCTTCGCCTTTGAGTTTAGTCATCAGGGACGAATTGCCTCCTCCCTCAGGACATTGTTGCCTTGTCATGGGGACGGGGGGACCCGACTTCCATAGGTCCTTGGTTCGCCCTCCGGAGGAGAATTGAGGTCCTTGCACGGGCGCCTCATCCCTGACGACGTCGCTTGCTCTGTATGGAGTGCCCCGTGGTTCCTCGAGTGCCAGGCGCATAGAGGAATGCCATCTCATTTTGGACTGACTCAGGCTAGCTGCTTTGCCTTGCATCTGAGGCCTTTTGCAGTTCCGGTGACCTTTGAGGATTCCTGTCGGCCGGGTTGTGCAAAAATGTCAAAAGGAGAAAAGGACAAGGGAAAAAGCCAATGACTGATAGGTGGTCGACTTCCTAGCTTAAGTCACTATCCTCAACCCTCTTGCCAAAGGGTTCTGTTTAAAGAAGGGAGAAAACCCTTTCACCTATTTGAGTAAGCCTCGATTGCACGGGCTTCTTCGTGAGGAAGGGCTTCTTTCCCGACTAGACTATAGAAAAGGTCAAATGAGAGCTTTTAGCGAAAAGCCCCATGTACCCTACCTCAGGTCAGTCTATATTTTGATTGTCCCGTCTAATGCCTAGTTTAGGCATGTGGTCGAACTCCATTTTGAAGCCGCATCAGCGATACACTTAGGGCTCGTTTGGTTGCAGGGTTGGGCAAGGTTGGCTTGGCCCAACCCGGGTTGGCCCTGCAACCAAACAAAGTTCTCCTCCTCAGAGTTTACTATTCACAGGGGTACCCCTGCCCAACCCAACCATGTCCAATCCTGCAACCAAACAGACCCTTAGATTGTTGCAAGGTGCCTCTGTGCATCCACACCATCAATCTCCAAAGTAGACACACAAAATCACCTAAATCCGCGCACCACGAATCCTCTTTTTAAGTTTGAAAAGGATTCTGTTCTTGCATTAATATAGTCAAATAATTATAAGGCGAAATTCACGTGAACTTTTTTTTTGATGGGTAATAAGTTCACGTGAACTTCGGACCCCTGAGAAAGGACTGCAAAAGTTTTTGTAAATCAAGAAATCATACCCCAACATTAAAAAAACAATTTTATATATTGATTTATAAAAGCGACGACACAACTTTTATATATTGATTCGTATATAATGTTTTCGTTTGTTCGTCTTTTAGCTTTTTCGTCTGAATACGAGAAAGTGGTCCTAAACTCATCGAAATAAACTTATACCCAGTATAATAGTAAAAAAAACCTCTAGCGAAATAAATCTAGCATAGATAACGTAATATAGGTAGATTCTATGGAGAATCTTAAACTCACACCAATGTCTTGTATTAGAGGAGATCACCAAGTGCAGTGCTCACAAGAAACCATCTCTTTTAAATACCACTGGAGAGTCCCTTCTTGAGACTGGAAGTGGACATGCATCAGCATTCGTCCCTCCATAAGCTAGGTGGATTTATTGTTACAACGATCATCCCAATTGGATTATCAAACATGCCGAGCTTGGATGCCTTCATATCAGGGTTTAAAAAACCGGACCGGACCGGCCGGTCGGACCGGTTGGACCGGGAACCGGCCCCGACCCGGTCGGTTCGGCCGGTTTTAGGTAATTAATTTTTTAAAAAAAAGAAAATAAAAAATCGGGTCAGACCGGTGGTCAGACCGGGTTGAACCGGGCGGTTGGACCGGGTTGACCCGGATTGAGCCGGATTTGATGATTTAGTATATTTTTAAAAAATAAAGGTTTAAATAATGAAATAATAGGGTTTTTATCACTTGTACCCTTTTTAAATTCTATTATTTCAGTTACGTCCCTCTCTTTTTTGGAATATAACTTGTGCCACTACTTTCTTGGGGTAATTTTCTAAAAGCAACTATAAATAAATTATTACAATATTATATTCATATATAATGCTAGAAAATGTGACTATCTTTGTAGAGTTTTATTCAAAATAGACAATCATATTTTTATATTGAAAGATTTGACATTTTAAATGATTATTTCATTGATATATAAATACATATTTACATATATCTATCCGGTTTTATCGGTTCAGAAAACCGGTTCGACCGGTCCGACCAGTAAATTAAGCTCGGTCCGGTTTTTTCCGAGTCGATATGAATGATGATGTCATGTTGACATCATCACCGGTCCGACCGGTTGGGACCGACGGTCCGACCCGGTTGGACCAAACCGAAGACTAATCGGTTCAATGTCCGGTCCGATTTTTAAAACCTTGCTTCATATACGGATACTAGGAGGGATGATCTTTATGATCCTCCACAGCGGTCTTTGCTCGGTATAGCAAAAGAGACTCCATCCCTCTCCATATTTCATGCTTACCCAAAACCCTAACTTGGCCCTCACTTTCTCCCTCTCAATCATGGCCTCTCCCTCCAAGGTGTGCCACAACTCCTACATTACCCTAGCTAATATGTTAGTTTTAAGGGTTTTTATCAATTGCGCCCCTTTGAGATATTGAAATATCAGTTATGCCCCTCTCTTGTTGGGAATATCACTTGCGCCCTCAACTTCTCGTCGTTCTACCACTTGTGCCCCTCGGATTAGTGGTCGTCCATCGTCCACACCAAATGCAAACAGACGTTAACTTAAGGGACACAATGCGAATTGATTTTAAAAAAAGGACAGGAAAGTCATCCCATCCTCTTCTTCATCCTCCCCCATCTTCTTCATCTCGTTCTCTTCCTCCTCCCAAGCCCCCTGCTCCTGCTCCCCCACCGCCTCCACTCCCAGCTCCTCCGTCTGCCTCGAACTCCTCCCCTCCCCTCCCCCCACCTCTCCCAGTTCCTCTACATCACCTTCATCACCCCAAGGACCTCCCTTCCCCTCCGCCACTGCACCTTCCCCTTCGCCCCCGCTCCTCTCCGCCACCGCACCATCCCCTACGCCACCGCGTTGCCCTCTCCGCCACCGCTACTCCTCTGCACCCCACCCCATCGCCTCTGGCTCCTCAAAACCGCCTCCTCTTGTAACAAAACGGGTCAAGCTGACCGGCGGAAGCATAAAACATTGAGCCACCCGACCGAACCGTTACCAGAAATTTGCATAGTATTCAATGAGCATAGATATACAATATTTGACTAAAGTTCAGTCAACATGAAAGTTCTCTTATTACAAGTTCAACATGAGTAACATTGAAAAAGGACCAACAACAAAACTAGCAATTCAAAGTTCCAGTGGGCATAAAGACATCCTTCCTTAAATAATCCATCAATGGTCTGTACCGGTTCAACTTCACGTGACAATAGTTCTCCTTGAACTGGAAATTATATCACGACTCGAGCTCTCCTGAAAATTAACATCACATGTTATGAGCTAATGCTCAGTATGTGCCGAGTTGGGGTCAAGCCGGCTAGCGTGGCAAACAAGTCTCCCTATACTAGCTTTAAACCGTTAAAACATAATCTCTTCTATACAATCAATTGTCAACACAACTATACGATTTGCATAATTATCTTATTGCATAAGATACTAACTTGTTCCCATATACTATCACTATGAGACTCATAATTCAATTAAACATGCATACAATGGGAACTCCTTTCGGATCCATCCATTAAAGCAATAATTTCATATATACTCTTAAAGTTTGCCATATTTGCATATACGCCTTAATATTTTCATAATTTTCACTTATGCCCTCAGAATTTTTCTGTAGTTGCATATATGCTCCAGAACAATCATAACTCTTGCGTAATGCCATTACTTGGCCATAGTTGCACACATGTGCCTTACCAATTTCAGAAATTGTACATATACCATTGGTTTGTTTAGTGGTTAAAGTGGTCTTAATTGTTAATCCTTAATGGCTTTGGTGGCTTTACCGCTGGCACAAGCGGTCCATGAACATACATGACAGTGTAGCTACAACTGTAGAGGACTTATCTTTCGCCTCAATCGGTTCCTTAAACCGTACGCCCCCGGAAGGCGTTGGCCCCTTTTGGGTCTACGATAATTGGACTCTAGAGGTGGCTCCCACCATTAGGTGTAGCACTTAGCTCCGCATATCGTTATCATACCATTATTCATCTTTAGTAAATTTCAGTTTTTTTATTAAATTCCTTTTCCATGCAATAGTGGTTCATTTTGAATGTTGCTATGCAATATCTCATTATCAATTTTTATAACTTGATAGCTTTAATAGACACTATCAAATATTGACATAATAATCACACATGTGTCGTTATGATTTTTTTCTTCATGTTAACGTAACATGCTATTGCATAATTGATGACTTTGATGTGTATAACCACACAGTCAGTGATGCATACTTAGGAGATATTTAGATCCATAAGTATCATAATATAACAACGCCCACTTATAAACTGTACAATTTCCGTATGACATAATTATAACAGGAAAGTCTATTGCGTAACAGGTAATGCACACTAAAATATTGAATCTAAGCCCATGGATTTTATCATATTAGTTATCAAAATTTTTCAGTTGATTTTTGTTTCCACGAGTCTTTATTTGAAAAAAAATATATAATTTGCAAGGTGATTTCAAACATGATCTTTAGATAATTCAACATCTGGAAACAGAAACGTTATCAATATTTGTTCTATTGTCTCGGTTATGTAATGATAGTATTATTAGTATATGTGAGATTTAGTTGCAAAATAATCAATGCAAACAAACTCACCCTCCAGATTTATGCCCCGAAGATCGTCATATACGTGCATAATAAATTAGGCGTACATATGGTTACATCTAAAATTAATAATAACAAGTTAGGTCATCTCTAAATGTAAAACGTGGATGTTTGATCTAAGCATAAAAAGTCTCTTGATAATTTACCAAATCTCTTGTGTGTGACGCTGACCCTTCAGAACTAGAAAATTATGTTCATACAAGTTCATGTCTTGCGAAAGATAATCATCGCATTTCTTTTTATTTGAGAGATGATATTATACAATTGTATAGCTCTCCTAGAGTTTGGCACATATATTTATAAATTGTAATCCTAAATCGATACATCAATATTCATGTTGTGTAAAACTTACATCACTACACATTGCAATTATTGTTGAAAGGTACATATATATATAGCGATTCATTAGATAATGCTCCTACGGGATCGACACATACATGCAGATGATCGTTATTTATACGAAAATCTAAACCGATACCTACATTTTGAGATTGTATATTGTGCAAACTAAATAAATCCTTATTACAATTATTGACGGATGGCATGTACCGATTCATCACATCGTATTCCTAAGGGATCGACACATACCTCGAGCCCGACGGATTGTGTCTAATGGATTGCTACACCCCTTCTCCCCGCTCCCGAGCCGACGTCCTCCTCCACCGAATCGACGCCGACGTCCCCTGCGACGAGAATGATTCCCCGGTGAGCTCTCTCTCTCTCTATAACTCCCTCTCTTCTCTCTCAAAATGCCAAGAACAAGTGACGTGGGGAAAGAACCTTTGGCCTTTTTAAGCCCCTAAATAGGACAATCAATTGGGTAATAATACCCAATAACTTTTGTAATAATATCCATGCTATTCAATAGGAAAATAAAGATGGATTAAGGGCTGGAGGAGTTACAAAAAAAATCAGCCGTTACACCTCTGCTACAAGGACCTCCCCCCACCCCGCCCATCCTCCAGCTCCTCTACGTCACTTCTGCCGCCCCGAGGACCTCCCTTCCCCATCTTCCACTGCACCTCCCTCTTCACTCCCGCTCTCTCCCCCTCCGCCACCGCTACTCCTCAGCACCCCACTGCCCCAGCTCCTTAGTGTCGCCTCCTCTACTACGAGGACCTCCTCCACCCCCAGCTCCTCCGCTGCTCGATGACCTCCCTTTCCCCTCTTCCACTGTGCCTCCCCTTTCGTTCCCGCTTCCCCCTCCTCTATTCCCCACCCCACTGTCGCTAGCTCCACAATGCAGCCTCCTCTACCATGAGGACCTCCCCTCTGCCTCCACTACTCCTTTGCACCTGACCCTCCTCCTCCAGCTTCAACCCCCTCCCCCTCCTCCTCTACTACTCCTCTACACCCACCCCATGTCCTAGGCCGAGCACAACTAGTACATCCTCGCATTGCAGTTCGTCACATACACTGTCAACTGTGTGCTTGCATGGATGGGCCTCGAGAAGACCACCATCAGCACCCGCAGGTACAAGAGGCTGCTCCAGCTCACTGAGAACACATACATGGATAACTTTAGAGGGTTGGAAGGTGAGGAGGAGGGAGGAACTGAAAAAAGAAGGTGTGGGCTTTTCTTCTAGATATGCCCCTCTTAACAACTCCATGGTTTGATTAAACCATGGTTAAGTTCAACTTACTGACGGTATAAGAAACATAAAGGCACAAGTGATAGAACGGCAAGAAGTCAGGAGCACAAGTGATATTTCCAAAAATGGAGGGACATAACTGAAATTGCAATATCTTAAAAGGTCACAACTGATAAAACCCCTAGTTTTAATATTTAACAATGTAATTGGACATAGTTGCTTTATTGCTTAATTATTCCTAACTGAATGCAAAATGAATTGTTGCAAAGTACTTGTCGTATATATTCAAACATATGCATTTAATTATCTTTGATAGTCAGGAGTCAGTTTTATATTGTGCGGTGCCTTCTTTTTGGTAGACATGTGTGTATCTTATGAGATCACACTACATGCATAATATTGGCTTTTTGTAAATTACACAAGACTTGTTTCTTGACGGACTTAGACTAGAGAAAGTATGTTGAATTAGGTTCCTTCATTGTTTATGTGAGTTAAAATAAGAAAAAAAATACTCGTTTTCATCACTAATTTCATTGAACCAACTTGCTAACTCTTTGAAGGGATGGGGCTTGAACAACGCGTACAATCGTTATTTTATAAAATTTAACTAATCGTCGGTAAAGTTTGCAACAAAAAAATATCAACAATTAGATCAAAATTTTAAAAATATCAATGTATAATCGTTGCTATATAGACCGTCGTTAATGATATAACAACAGATATGTCACTCGTTCCTTATTTCAAATAGAAGACTCATTTCTCAAGGAATAACGTCGTCGTTATGTATTTAACAACAATAAACTCATTTTTGTTGCAGTGGTACATGTCTATGTGTTTCATATTTAGATAGATGCGCGCATAAAATGTTTTCTATTCACAAAGATACCCACTTGAAATAACTAACGTTTTATCTTAAAAATGACAAAGGTGTAAAAATAATTCCTTTTCTTCTCCATTTTCTCTCTCATAAATTAGTTGATTTTTTTCTGAACATATACCTTCACTCGTTGACAATTGGGACGTCATTAAATGGAAATCGATGAATAGTCTTTGGCCATCCAATTCATACGTAGGAATCATTCAAAATCGGACTCGTTCAACTCCTGATAACTGACTCGTTCAAAGTATAAGCACGAGATGAAGAAAAATTTGGACTATAGTCTATAAGTCCAAATGTGTATTGTGAATATGTTAGAAGCCTACAAATATTGGCCAATTGCCATTTGCCTTTCTTAATCATCATCAAGATTTTGAATCTTCTCATGTGCACAATAATCACGTTCTTTTGCTTTAATGGGAACTTTGCCTCCAACCCATTTGGAGATCGACAAACAACAACTTTAAATTAATGTGATCTAAGACTTGAACCTATAATTGCATGACATATATACAATCTCCTTAAATGGTATTCCCATGGCTGGTCTTGGAACAGATGCTTAAACGTTTTTAGTATTGGAAACATATTGTTTTTGCACTAGGAGAAAACGAGTCTGCAGTAACTTTAATTCTTGTGTATCGTACTTTTTTAAATATACTGATAAATGTCATTTTTGCAAAATGTTTTTTATATGAGAAAAATGGAGTTGTCCTTTCGGGAGCTAATTTGGCTCTACAGTCTCATTTTCTCATTTTTTTTAAAGAAAATGCTCTTGTAGATTTTCAAAACTACATCCCTATATTATGTCTTTCAAGTTTCGTGCGAAATAGAGATGGTCTCTATTCAAACGGGTCGATTTCAACAATTCGGTGATCATTAGAAAATAATAGTTTAAATGGAGGCCTTAGGAGTCTTTTTTCGCACGAAACTTGAATGGCATAATAAGGATGTAATGATGAAATTTTTAATTTATATTTTTAAAAAAATAAAAAAATAAAAAAAATAAAAATGAGGTGGGGGAGCCAACTTAACTTCCCCAACGGGGTGCCTAATCTTTCTTTTTTTATATTTGTAATTAGCAACGAATATTATACTAGTCACTATATCATTAGTTTCGGTACATAAACGATTATGTGTTGCCGTCTTCATCAAATTTTCATTAATCCACTATAATAAGGTCTATGGCAATGCCTGATATATTAATATCAATTTCTATTTTTCCCCCTAGCTAGATATAGAACAACAAGTACAATGTTTGATTTTTAGATTTTCAACGATTATCATATTTGTTACTCTATTGGTAACAAGAAATTACGAGCCAATAGTTATTTTCTTCTATTCTAATTTATGCAAATATTAACAAAAATGCAACAGATAATCGTTGTTTTATTAACATTTAACAACAAATATATTAGTCGCTTCGAATTAAAAGAACAAAAGATATTTTTACAAAGGATAATATCCGTATTTATATATTTAGCATGTTAAGTCGATTGCTAATAATGTAGCAAATAATATGAAACTCATGGGTTAGTTCAAGTATAATAAATCATTTCACAATGCATAATATTCCTTATTAAATACTTAACAATGGACTGACTAAGTAACAACAGATATAGAAAACATTACTTCATACCCACTTTGTTGGAGTGTTGGTTGCATGACACAAGTCTAAAGAAAATCTACCCATCAGCCTTTGAAGGGGAATCCTACAACGATTCTTTGAGTTAAGAGAGGATTATATATTTATGTTAGAAATATTGGGCCATATCTAATATAATAGTGTCTTGGAATTGTTTTGCAAAACGAGAAGTAGGACTCAAACTCTTTACTTTCAATAAAAAGGATACTAGCTCACTTGAAAAGAAGATAAAAGTAAGAAATGCAATAAAGGGAGGGAGGTGTGTGCACCTAGGGATGAACATCAAGACTACCTCTTGGGTCCAAGGTGATCGCCCAAAGCGCAATAAAATTAACGGGCCCATATACTAAATTTAGGACTTTGTTGATTCTTTAGTAGTAATCCCATATACTTATAATACACTACCACACTTTGTGATCGCTAAATTTAGGACTTTGTTGGGATGCTATAATCTCCATCAATATTTGCAACGTACTCATTATGATGGTTGATCACATATTTCTAGTAATAATGGTGGCTAGATGCTCTTGGACATTTCATCATGTCTCTTTGATGTAGATTTACTTCTTGGATAGTTTTTCTACTATTAAGGAAAACCCTCTCTGATACAATTTTTACAATCCTAACCTAGATCCCCAGACCATTATATAGAGGATAATTGACATTCACAACTTATTGTGTTGAGGCCCAAATGTGCCCATTGACCACTATTCAAATGTTCAAGCTCAAGTTGTTTAGTAGTAGAACCCCTACATATAACCCACTCTCACATTTTGTGATTACTAGATATGCGACCATGCTTGGGATGCTACAATCTACCTTACTTATATATATATATATATATATATATATATATATATATATATATTCAATGGTGTCATTAGGATATTGTCAATGACTTATTCTTAGTAATAGTGACAGATGTAAACTCTTGGGTAACTCTTTCCTCCTATCTCTTTAGTAGGTGTATCTCTACATCTTGGATATGATTTTCCACTATTATATTGCGCTAATACCATTTGCAATGATACATGTCTAGACTTGAGACATTATCCAAGATAACTAGTCCACATAACTTGTTGAGCTTGAGCTGAAGCGGACCCTTGACTGCAACATAAAATTATTAAACTCAAGTTGGTTAATAATAGTATAGAGAACTTGTATTCCACTATCACACTTTGTGATTACTAGATACGTGATTGTATTGGAGTGCTATATGTGAAACATCCTCGTAGGGAACCCATCACTTACTTCTAGTAATATTTGGCGACTGCATGTTCTTAGGTATTCCTTTCCCATTTCGTCGATAAAGATGGCTCCACCTCGTGAGGTAATTCACTCTGAAATCAATTGTAACATCTTAAGCATAGACCCATGACATTATTGAGTTTCACTAGCCCACACAACGTGTTGGGCTTAGGTCCAACTAGATTTCTTGACTACATCCGAAATGCTTAATCCCTTGACTGATAGTCAACAATACTTATATCCACTATTACTCTTTCTAATACTAGATGTTGGACAATGTTGGGTGCTACAATTTACTAAAATCAAAAACATACATATAGGTAGGAAGAAGCATGCATCTTCAATTAACATTTTATCGAACACCTTGCTTGCTTCATATTATTGTCCTAATTTGTTAAATTTCCAAATTTATATACCGTAAACCAATTATATTTTAAATAATCTATTGAAATACACAAATATAAATAAAAAAATGAAAAAATACCAAATTAGATCGCGGCAACAATAACAAAGCAAAGGCAACAATAAGGGGTCATTCACTCTAGAGTGGATCAGTTACCATTAAAGCACTGCTGTAACATGCAAGGGCCTTCCGATGAGCATCAAGATGTGTGCTGCATGATCTGCGCAAAGAAGACCCCTATGTGTTACAACATGTGTGCTGTAATAGGAGAGGATCTACTCTACATTCTTTCTACTGGGCTCAAGAGGAGGGTGGAAGTGGAAGGAGCGAGGGCTCAGATAAATATAAGACCTTTCCTAATGGATCCCCTGTGACCATTAGGAATGATGATAATACCTTACGAGTTTAGCATGTTCGTTATGTAAATGCAAGTAGTTGATTGGGCAAAATCTTATTTCAGTCTTTGTTAGTGAAGCAGTCAGCATTTAGGTCATCCCTGAATGACATTTTGGGAATATATGTAAAGATCAGTACCTTTTTTGTAATTTACCCTAAACATTTTTAGGTGGAACCACTATGATAGGTCATATGCTATATTAAGATCTATACCAGAGTGATGCATGCCGCTCATCTCAAAAAGTGTAGCAAATTTTTTGAAGGGCAATAAGGAGTGGATCTATGAAACGTTATGAGTACATTTAGTTATCGGGTTACATTAAGGTAACACAATTTACCTCCTTATACTTTTTGGATTGGAATTCAATCACAAATCAATGTGATATCGCATCGCATTTCTTACTCCAACCTTCTCTCGATCCTCGTAAAACATATCCTATGATCATAAAGATAAGGAAGAGTACTCAAATAAATTCTCACGTGGAATTTTGGAACACAAGACGAAGTAATATAATTTGGTACGTCAATACATGGTCACATAAATATGAGCGGATCCTCTGATGTGCATCAGGGATCTGTTGTAATCCAGGAGTGTGCTCAAGCCACTAGATCGAGATCGAGATATTCACATAAAATCAGGATTTTTGTGGACCTTTACCTAGTGACTCGGGCACACTCGCCGGGTTACAGCAGATCCCTGATGCATAGTACAGGATATGCTCCTCACATAAATATCACTTGAGAACCGATGAAGGGAAGAAGCAGTGGAGTTTGGATCGGCCCCTCCAGCAAATCGCTTATCTAATGAAAACTGCTCCAACACGTGAGCACGATCGATACATCTCGATTTTCCACCTCCAAAATGACCACATAAAATCGAATCTATGGGAATACGGAGAGCTGCTGCTGCTGCTTATGCTTATGGTAAGGTGAGTTGACTCTGCTCTTCCGATCACGCAGGAACTGCTGGAGGGACCTCTGCACGGATGGCCCCGACAATGATATCACCGCCTCCTTCCCTGCGGTGGCCTCTCCCGTCATGCATATGATGTCACGTGCCTTCTGCTCACTGGACGTCGCGAATGCAGACCCGCCGGTCGAACACGGCGGTCATCTGGCCATTGGTCGAGGGGGGAGCGGTCGACGGGCACATGCCGGCAGGGTGGAGGCAGAGCTCGGATGGCCCGCATGGCCTTACCATGGTGGTGCGTGAGAGAGGAAGTAGATATACGTGGAGCTGCAAATTGAAGTGAAGGGGGAGATCCAGATGAGTTGTTATATAGTTGTATATTGATATATAAAGTAACGAGAGCAGACGAGATGCACGTTTTAAATTTGGGTACGCGATGTCGACATCTCTACTTTGATTTGCTGCGTCACTGATGACTCTATTGTTGCATTTCACGTTGCACTTCTTGTTGTTATAGTTATTTATAAGAAGGAAATAAACAATCATGTGGAATTAATTAAGCGATTTGATTAGGTTGAAAGCTCGAGTTAAGCGATTCAGGTCATGTTTTTTCACTCCGGAGGATTTTTACATGAACTCTATTGGTCAATTGTAGTTGCACTATTGTTTCCATCTTTTTGTGAACGAGCAGTACTACGTGACGATTTTCTTTGTTTGAGATACAATGATTACAACAGTCGCTAGGTGTTCCAATCTGTAATCATGATATAATCAACAGTTATCAAACAACGGTTATCAAAAAGTACATTTTTCGGGGATTACAAATGTAGTTGTCGTAAAAGTTGGCTCGTATTTTTGAAACATATGATCATGATATAATCCAACGGTTATCAAACAGTCGAAAATGCGATTATGATGTAACTGATTTACCAACGGTTACTATGACCTTCGAAAATGGTCAATCCAAACTTCCAACACCAACATTTCACTCCCCCGCCTCATGTAACCTAATCACTTCCCTCTCCAGACAATCCTCTTCTTCATGCACCTCCCTCCTTCCCTCCAACCATCCTCCACCTCCGGCGACCTCCTCCTCACCTCCTCTAGCAACCTCCCTCCCCTCTTCCACCCTCCCCCATCTCCCCTCCGGCAACCAACCCCCCCCCCCCCTCCCACCCCATCCCCCAGCAACGTCATCCTCGCTTCCTCCCCCTTATCTTTGTTCTACCCCCACCTCTCACTCCGCATCTTCGTCGCCTCCTCCTCTTCTCCACCTGATCCTTCCCATCTCCATTGTCTCCTCCTCCAACCCGCCTTCGGATCCTCCTCCCACTTCCCAGCTCTACCGTCTCCTCCCCCTCCCCTATACCCCACCTCCTTCCCACAACCCTTCCCATCTCCGCCATCTCTCGAAGGACAACCACAACACCTCATCACCTCATCTGAGGACATCCAAGACCGCCTCTGTTGTATCGGCCTTTTCAAATCCTTCCAAGGAAGGTGTAAATTTAATCAATTTATCATTTTTATGTAATTCATTTCATGTTATATTGTGTTAGATTGTAGATTTATGATATGCATGAGTTGATGTTTACAATGTCTATGTTAATGATTGTTTTTGTAATTAGGCGTGGCTTGTATATTCTCTAATTAGATGTACATATTCTCATTTCATGCAAAGGCCTATTCATTGAATTAATAATATCTAGAATGTGAAACTTAGGTCAATTTAAAATAGAAAAAATAACATTTTTTTAATGTGACCATTGTGCTTCTAAAGTAATATGCTCCTTTACATCATGCTTATAAAGTGGTATGCCTCTTTACTTATATCTATGCACGCATATGTTTGTTTGAATGTGTATATGTATGTTTATGTATGTACATGTATCTCTATGCATAGTGTAAGTATGTGTATTTATGTGTTTATGCATGTGTGTAGTGTATATATCCAGTTTATGTATGTGTATGAGTATGTGTATATATACGGGTATGCATATGTTTATATATGTGTACATGTATATATGCTTATGTATGTGTATCTATCTATGTATTTAGTTTATGCATGTGTATGTATGTGTGTGTTTATATATGTGTATGTACATCTAGATATCAATTGTATGTATGCATACACATGTACATGTATCTATGTGATTCATGAATGTATGACTACGAGTATGTGTATGTATGTATGCGTATATGTTTGTATCTATGCATATCTACATTTCTAATGTATTTCTAATGTATGTATGTCTCTCTGTATGCAGATATGTGTGTGTTTATGTATATGTATAGTGAAGGGCATTTTGCATGGTTCCTCTTCCTGGTTCCTCATTTTCTATTTAGTACTATCTAGGCGGCTAGATGTAAAGAAGTAATATCTCTTAGAAGTTGTATTTTTGGTCCATGGCATGGCTATTTTGAGATGCTTGACACAGTTTTCTTATATTTACTATAAAATATTACAAAAATCTTCCTAAATTTATTTCGTGATAGTTTTAAGAAAATTCAAATAATGTGGGCTTGTATTGAATAGTACAAACTTTCAGGATCGAATTTACATTATTCTCACACCACTACTATTTATTGTATTTTAAATTTTAAGCTTGTAGGTCGAATATCTTGGGTTGGGAAAAATTATGCTAGGAGTCCATCACTTAGACAACAAAACATTTTTTCCATTTTGCAAAATTCTTTCCACATTTTCTTTTTAAAAAAATCCCTAGATTTTAGCCTTTTATTTTTGTAAGGTTTAATTTATAATATCTTGCAAATTTCACTGGCCTTATTATCTTACTCCTATTAAACTATAATCTTAACTTTGGAAAATATTATTGTTTACTATAAATATTAAAAAATAAAAAAGAAACATCCAATTTTCAGCTGTTTAAGATACATCATATTCTCACGTAGATACACAAATCCTCCAAAAAGAATGGCAGAAGTTCTTTTGCATCTCTCATAAAATCAAAAGGTAGAAAAACTCCCCTGTTTTCTGTAAAAATTCACACAGATTGAAAACAGAAAATTTAAAATTTAATTATGTGTCTTAGGCATGCCTCCTCCTCAAGTGAGTGCCACATATTTTTATTGGCACTGTCAAGAATGTGTTTATCCATCAAGAGTTTGTTTGATCTTCAAGCTTAGTTTGCGTCGGAACCTGATCTGAGCAACATGTGTGTAATCTTCGTGCTTAATAATTAGTAGGAAACGGGACATGATTTGATTAAATAGAGTGAGAAGTTAACAGGTCTCCAAAGCACAGGTAAAGAAGTAAATGCGATGCATATACAGCAAGAATATGATATACAAGTCTCTAAAAATGCAATCAAAGGAAAACGTGAGAATATGAAACAAGGCATCATCTAGATTCTAGAACTGCTGATTCATAAGTCCTTGGGCTCCATCCTCCACCTCTTGATCAACAAGCGTTTTGTTCGATTTTGATGCAGTGTCGGCGTGGATGTTACAGGTTAGGACTGGTGAACAAAACGAGACACACACACGTTACTCGTAGGGATCTGAAGACAACAGTAAGATCTCACGTCTTATTCATTTGACTTGATACTGTGAGGCACAAGGAGTGCCAAGTGTGATGAGAGTATTTCATTTGGATTAGGGCTTACTGGTGAACAAATTGATCACTTTTCCCTTTCCCTGTCAGGAGATTTTTCTGTCTGTCATGTCCACTATATTCACGTGTTTCGTCTGGATGACAACTGTAACGTAGGAGGGACGGTATAAATTAATGGAGGAATGGGCAACTTAGCAGCCACGCAGATGGATGGAGATGAGCATGTGTTGAACTTTAATATGCCTTCCTCTGTTTATGTTTATTTGGATCTGGCAGAGAAGCATTACTTGAAATCGTCTACCGGTTTTCAGAATATTTTCTCTTTCTTTTCTTTTTAAATATTTGGTTGTGTTCAACTGATATGGCCCGACCCAGCCCCTGCCCGGCCTGCTCAAGTCTATTTCAAGTCCAAGCTCATTGTTTAAATGTGTGGGCTTAGGCTGTCATTTTGGTCCATTTATCAAATCGGGCGGGACTCGGGCTTGCACATGCCCATACCCGCAGCTCACGGGCCGGCCTGATTTATGGCCTACATCCAGGGTCGAGCCACAAATCCGGCACGGCCCACCGGCCCCCCACCCCTAATTTCAAAACCCTACTGCCCTACCTCTCCCTAATTCTCAATACGTAGTTTCCACTAGTGTTTTTGAAATCGGATTGTACCGACCGGTTCGACCGATGAACCGGGCCATGACCGGTCTGGTTAACCGATTTATGCCGATTCGATTCAATTATTTAAACTTTAATTAACTCGTCCGGTTCAACCTATTTTTTTGACCCGGTTTAACCAGGTTCAATCGAAGTTGAAGTGCATTTAATTTTTAAATTATTTAAAAATTTTGCTGATAGTGGAAGTTGAACCCATGACCTTTGTTACCTATTTCACACTACTAACCAACTACACTAACACAACCTTTTAAATGTATTGGATTTTAAATATAATTGAACTACTATCATATTACAGAGCATCTAATCCAAATAATATGTATATATATGATATGTATGATATTTGATCGTGTATAAGAAAATACTTTATGTATAATGTGAAATATATACATTATCTATGTATTTTATATTTATTTCAAGTATATTAAGTGTATATTGTATATACTATTTCATTTCGGTTTTATTAGCCGGTTCAACCACTTTTTTTCACCGGTCCGGTTTAATTCGGTTTTAAATAATGATGACGTCATCATCCGGTTGAACCGATTTGATTACATGGTTCGACCCGATCCGACCATTTTAGCAAGGTTTCCGATTCGGTATCCGGTTCGGTTTAAAAAACCTTGGTTTCCACCACAACCCTAGTGCCGCCGCTTTCTGTGTTCCCTCTCCTCTCCACCTCGCGCAAAGCTCCAGCCTCCACCGCTACAACCGTCCCTCCCTGACCGCCTGCCACCACCTCTCAGGCTCCCAGTCCCCACCTATTCCTCCCTCTCTGGTCTCCCTCCCTCCCTCGGCCAACCCCCAGAGGTCCGTCGCGCACGACTCCCTCCCCACATACCCGACTCCGGTTCAAGCCTCCCTCTCTCGCCGGTTCCACTACGTGCTCCCTCTCTCTCACTTCATCCCTCACCCCCGGGTCCCAACCGCCGCACAGCCGCGACACCATACCTCCCAATCCAGAGCTCCGTCCCCGACTTCGTCCCTTCCCACAAACGCGACCCAGCAACGCAGGCCCCTGCCCAAAATCACTTTTGTGGGATTTGTGGGCCGTCCCGACCCAGGCCCGCCCCATCACGAGTCAGGATGGACTCGGACTTGGCCCAACTCCAGACAAAAGAGTGGGTCTGGGACCGACCCATGGGCCCGATTTCTAAATAGGCCTGAGCTGGACTAGATTGGCCCCACCCGAACCTGCTCCACCCTACGTGATACCGAAATTATATGGCTGCTGTTATTAAGATAAAAGCACAGAAGAGAATCATAATAGGTGCAGTATAATCTTACTGATCATGAGTAACAATAAAATTTGCAGAAACATTTGTGAAAAAGTGCACAGCATGTCATATCCACTTCGATGCATTTTTCTTCTATTCATTATTGGGCAAGCTAAAGATACTGATACAGCAAAATAATTGCAAAAGGATCACGATAATTTGGAAGAAATATTACAAGGCAAGTGATTTTTAATGTCCCTTGGCTACAACCGCTAATAGAAGTTAATTAAACAGCCTAATCAATCCAGCAAATAAATAGGATGACTTTCTCAAGTTCAAATACTGACCGAAAACACAACAAAATCATCGATAGAAGTAAACAAATACGGAAAAATTACCAGTTCAACGTCCAGTTCGGTTCCTAAATCCTTGGTATTGATATATAGAGGGACGAACATATTTGTTTCTTCCTAGACGCCGATTGGGAATAGAAGTTTGGCAGGAAGAGATTTCATTACATCATAATCCTTTAGCAGGATATTGTACATGCTTTTTATGCTCCATAACTATCAGATTGTATTTTAAAAAATACATCAAATAGGATATTTTTAGATGTTAATGGAATACATATGCAGTGCCGGGTTCTTGGATAAGTTGATGACAACCTTCCCGTGATATATTTGAAAGGTCTTCTGAAGCATCTGTCATATATTAGATAAAAAGAAAATTGCATTACCATTATACTGCACGGACACTTTCATGGAGCCACCGTCAAGATTTGTCCAATACCAATAAAACACAATCGAACGTTAGGTAGAGGCATATACCCAATCAGCTATTGAAAAAAGAAGAAAGAAAAACTATTATCACTATATTGGTAGATGAGTTCGATTAGTCCTCTTCTCTTCTGCGTCCACAACCTATAAGATAAAAAAAAGAGTAGATAGATGGCATCATAAAGTTCAAAACATAGACGTCCCCACGCCTTTGTGTGGCCGCCACTCCTTCGATTGTATATATATAGCTCTCTTTCCATTCAAAACATGTGAATATTGCGCACAAAGAAATGTCTGGGAAAAGAAAGGGAAAAGTGCCCATACTGCATTCAATAGATCGAAGAAGTCCAAATGAAAAACCCTAATCACTCAAATGAATAAGATGTGACCAGAAAGTATTGATTGTTTTTTGTGTTATGTACAATCATTAATTATACATGACTGTTTTCTTAACATTAATGCGAACGTAAAGGTCAGTCTTATATTGATTTGCTGCATATAATTGATTTTGCTATATGTATTTGATATTTTTCAAGGCAAAAGGGTGTGCACACACTAGGGTCTAGGCAACTCCCTACTCTCGTACTTTTTTCCACTATATCTGGTTTTTTGAAATGAAATCTTGTGGACATTTACGTAGTATATTTAGTGGAATATATGTTTTAAAATTTTGTGTAAAAGAGATATTCTTAACATATCCATTTAAAAAGTGGACAATTTCAGCAATTTTAAGACCATAAAACTAGGGTAATCTCGGTGGATGTGATAAAATCTCAAATTAAGTTGATTTAAAATGAAACAATGGTGATGTATTGTGATCTAAATCATCAATGTTTTATTTCATAAAAATAAAAAAATAATGAATAAAATAGGGTGTGGGTGTAGGGAGTTGCCTACATCTCAAAGTGTAGGCTCGTTTTTTTTCATTTTATAAATATATATGGCTATTTGGTTTTTCTCATCTTTAATCATTTAAGTTTTTTTCCTAAGAATAGAGTAGATGAGAACGAACAGAGCTAAGGAGGGAAAAACAATTTGCAAGGAAAAGAGTGACCTAATTTTAAATTTTGGATGTTTTCCTTTTTAAAATATACTAACCATTAAACTGCTGACTTACTAAGATTAAACGAAAGGAGAGAGATGGGACGTCCCCAACTCCCTTAAGTTCCATGACACCTTGATATCCTTATTACGATTGATCCAAAAAGATCATTGTTTATTCAATCTAAAGAGTGCACGCTCGTAATTTAATGGGATTTTTACACTCATAACCCTGAGTAATTCCGCAATAACATTCATAACCTCACGAAATCGTGAATTACACGAGAAACCCTGAGTAATGCTTAACTCTTGCATAACATAACCCTGTGTTATGTTCGGTTCGATATGCCTGTTATATTTGACGTTTTCCGTTAAAAAAAAGATAAATTACCCCTAATGCTCATTCTTATTTGCAAATCATGCCATCCGATTCTCTCCACAGTCGTGTTCCTCACCCACACACCACCTGCAGCTCCAGCATGCTCGCCCGCCTGCACCGCGCACCACTTGCAGTTCCAGCAGGCTCGTGCGCCTGCATCGCACCTCGCCTTCAGCCATCGCGCCTCACCTTCGACCGCTATATCCTTCCCAATACTTTCTTTTCCCCTTCCTGCTATTTTCTTCTCTCTAGCAACACTTTCTCTCTCCTCAATCCAACTTTATCCATGCTCTAAATCGTAAAAAATTTGCACTTTCACGGATAAATCACCTATTATGAATGTAATGGTGATTTTTATTGATTTTTTTGAGGATTTTTCTTGAACTAATTAATTGAAAACTGATAGTAGCAAAACATATAGGGTCAGTTCCCCTCTTCACAGGGGAACTTCCCCTGTTTCACCTCCTCTCTCGCGTGTGGGGGCCTTAGGGAGCCATCACGACGGTCCTCCTTCCTCGCGCGCCCCCTCCTCCTCCCTCGTGTTCCCCCTCCTCCTCCCCGCGCACCTTGCGACCGCCCGCCCTCGCTTCTCCCCTCCCCCTGCAATGTCGAGCTTTGAAGGCCCTACCCCTGCTCGAAGGCCGCCCGCCGAGCCATGCGCTGCTTGAAACCCCCCGCCCCCCTCACACAACCCCCCTCCCCCCGCAAAGGCAGGGCTCCTCCCATGCTCGAAAGCCGCCTACCAACCTATCCGCACGCTGAGCTTTGAAGCCCACCCCTCTGCTGAGCCTCGCACCGAGCTTCGAGCCCCCTTGGAGCCCCGCGCTGCTCGAAGCCCTAAGCCGCACACCAAGCCCCGTCGTCGCCTGCCAGTCTGCCCGCACGTCGAGCTCTTCTCCCCTCCCCGCAGCGCCGAGCTTTGAAGCCACCCCCCCCCCCCAACAGGCAGGGCTTCTCCCCTGCTCGAAGCCCGCCATCCACCCACCCCGCACGTTGATCCCCGCGATATCGAAGCTCCTCCTCGAAGACATCCCCCAGCTCAGAGGTTCAGAGAAAGGGATTTTTTTGGTTTATTTCCCAACCATTGGATTGACGATAAGTTAGATTAACTCATTATATGGTTGAGATAACATATTAAATTAACGGAGGGTTATGGGTGTAAGGCGGAGTGACTATCTAAGGCTTCTCGTGTAATTTCACGATTTCGCGGGGTGATGAATGTTATTGCGGAATTACTCAGGGTTATGGGTGTAAAAATCTTATAATCTTTTCAAATTATCTCTGCACCTTTGAAACAACTTAATTCTCTCCTCGACGTCGTAAACTTGCTAACCCTTATCCTACAGATCATGTGATTAACCCTTATCCATTTACCCGTTAAAACTAACCGGATTCTGTTATGTGCTTTTACATTATACTCATTTTGTTTATCAAATTTACATTGAGTGTCACTTCTCCTGACCCTCCTCCTCATCTCCCTTTCCCCACCCACCTACCTCATCGACATCCGCCGCAAACACCTGCCGGTAGCAAACGTCGGGCTACTATTGCTGTTGCTGCTATCGAGAAAGCGGCAAAGGGTTGTAACGTCCCGGGCTTAGGTCCCCGATCCGTTATTGAGGAAAACTGACCCTGACAACTTGTTGAGTTCAAGCCAGATGGACCCGTTGACAACCACCCAAAATACTTAAGCCCTCAATCCAACTTTATCCATGCTCTAAATCGTAAAAAATTTGCACTTTCATGGATAAATCACCTATTATGAATGTAATGGTGATTTTTATTGATTTTTTTGAGGATTTTTCTTGAACTAATTAATTGAAAACTGATAGTAGCAAAACATATAGGGTCAGTTCCCCTCTTCACAGGGGAACTTCCCCTGTTTCACCTCCTCTCTCGCGTGTGGGGGCCTTAGGGAGCCATCACGACGGCCCTCCTTCCTCGCGCTTCCCCTCCTCCTCCCTCGTGTGCCCCCTCCTCCTCCCCGCGCACCTTGCGACCGCCCGCCCTCGCTTCTCCCCTCCCCTGCAACGTCGAGCTTTGAAGGCCCTACCCCTGCTCGAAGGCCGCCCGCCGAGCCATGCGCTGCTTGAAACCCCCCGCCCCCCTCACATAACCCCCCTCCCCCCGCAAAGGCAGGGCTCCTCCCATGCTCGAAAGCCGCCTACCAACCTATCTGCACGCTGAGCTTTGAAGCCCACCCCCCTGCCGAGCCTCGCACCGAGCTTCGAGCCCCCTTAGAGCCCGCGCTGCTCGAAACCCTGAGCCGCACACCAAGCCTCGCCGTCGCCTGCCAGTCTGCCCGCACATCGAGCTCTTCTCCCCTCCCCGCAGCGCCGAGCTTTGAAGCCACCCTCCAACAGGCAGGGCTTCTCCCCTGCTCGAAGCCCTCCATCCACCCACCCCGCACATTGATCCGCGATATCGAAGCTCCTCCTCGAAGACATCCCCCAGCTCAGAGGTTCAGAGAAAGGGATTTTTTGGTTTATTTCCCAACCATTGGATTGACGATAAGTTAGATTAACTCATTATATGGTTGAGTTAACATATTAAATTAACGGAGGGTTATGGGTGTAAGGCGGAGTGACTATCTAAGGCTTCTCGTGTAATTCACGATTTCGCGGGGTGATGAATGTTATTGCGGAATTACTCAGGGTTATGGGTGTAAAAATCTTATAATCTTTTCAAATTATCTCTGCACCTTTGAAACAACTTAATTCTCTCCTCGACGTCGTAAATTTGCTAACCCTTATCCTACAGATCATGTAATTAACCCTCATCCATTTACCCGTTAAAACTAACCGGATTCTGTTATGTGCTTTTTACATTATACTCATTTTGTTTATCAAATTTACATTGAGTGTCACTTCTCCTGACCCTCCTCCTCATCTCCCTTTCCCCACCCACCTACCTCATCGACATCCGCCGCAAACACCTGCCGGTAGCAAACGTCGGGCTACTATTGCTGCTGCTGCTATCGGAAAGCGGCAAAGGGTCCTCTGCAAGACGCCGGTCGGTGACTACAGCACCCTGGATGGATTCTCCCTCGGGCTTCGGCTATTGCTCTTGTCCATGAGATCCATCAGCTCACTGTAAGACCCCTTTAAGGACACTACATTTCCTGACCTCCCCAACTGTTCCTAAGATAGGAAGATCTGTATTAACAAATAACGATTCGCCTGTGTTTTCAGATGCTACGGCTTTTTGGGCAGAAATAGAGGAATCCGATTCCATCAAGGGAGCTTTCACTAGATCTCTCCCACTCTCTGGATCTTCTCCCGTTGCTTCCGCTAAGGCACCTGGTATTTCTTAAGATTATTCATAATAACTGGAACCTCAACCTCAACGAAGATTATTAGCGGGGTGACTAGGCATGTGAGGAAAGTAGGGAACTTGAGGTGACGATCATGGGACAGCCCCATTTTACCCCATATAATATATATATATATATATATATATATATATATATATATATATATATAGGAAAAACTTGAATTGAGGTGGCGCCTCATTTCAATCACTGTGCGACAGATAAACTTACCCGTCCGATTACCATCGACGGTTATAGTTAAAACCACCTTTGGAAAGTCGATACCACTACGACTCTATTAATGATGTTTTATTTATAGAAAATTATCATATTCTATTAATGATGACTGATATGGTGGAAATCAATTGAATTCCTATTTTCTAGCGGATTGGTTATGTTCGAATGGAATTCTCTTTATTCCTAAAATATGTTTTTTTCATTAACGTTTCGTTGAAGTAGTATTCAGAATTTCTAGTCATATCTCCGTGAAACTCAATGGAAATCGGCGAAACATCAGATCCTCAATTTTACAGAGATAATGCCCAGGTAATGTACGTTTTTCATCTCCCTGTAATAATGTTATGTATGCAAATCACCTGAAATATTTTAATTTTGGTTGAAAGACGATCTGGTTTTTGAATCGAAGTCGTTATATGCGTTAACATTTTGGGCTTTTATATTTTAATACGTGACATTATTATATTTTTGTATCTCTAGTTATCTGACGGAGAGGGTGAACTTATTGCACTCGGGGCACGAACTGATGATAATTTACATCAACAGGTATGCTGAACTACACCCACGTTTAAAACTTTGCAACCTTTGTTCATTTATATGTTGTTGTTAACAAAAAATCGCAAATTACTTAAATTACGTATATTTGGTCGTATAGTTCAGTATTTTACATTAATGACCTACAATTTACAATCTTGAATATCATTTTACATCATACGATCATATGTGATATCGTCCAAATGGTGACATTTCCAGTCCATTATACCAGTTAAATTACATATACGTGCATCATTTTATATTATCTGTCATTATTTTACAAGTATAGGTAATAATTTAAATTAAAAATAACTAATTTTTGCAACTACATTTCTAATAAATTTCAGATAACTGCTCTATCAGTGACCCCGTCAATGCTATCACACCGCATATAGGCCAAATATTTCTATCTATTCAAGATGCATATAACTTTTATGAGGCATACGCAATTGAGATTGGATTCAATGTTAGGAAAGCAAGCTCTAGAGTTGGTAAAGATAAGATTTCCAAGGAGCGCAAAGTTATATTTAAATCTTTTGTTTGCTGGAAAGAGGGGTTTTCTAAAAATACAGATAAATCAATGTCAGTGGACAATGCAAGAAGTGATGAGAGTGATGAATGTATATTTTATAAGGAGGAGCGCCGTGTTGGCATATCAAGGACTGGGTGCAAAGCTTTCATGTCTGTATCATATAGGCACGATCTCAATGATTGGTTTGTATCGAATTTTGAACATGATCACAATCACAATCTTGTTTCTCCATCTAAACGCAGATACCTCAGACAAATAGACGTTTTTCAAAAGCCACTAAAATGCTTGTGAAGTCAATGAATGATGTAAATATACCTGTATCCAAGCAGTCAGCTTTCATAAACATTTCCAGTGGTCAAGTTGGTAGCATTGTTTGAGATATTTATAACTTGAACAGAAAGGAGAAGAAACAACGTATTGGGATGGATGTGCACCTTCTAATTGAACATTTTGAAAGTTGTAAGGCCAATACCCCTGAATTTTACTATGCGTACACAACCGATGATGATAACAAACTTACTCAGTGTATATGGATTGATAGTGCCTCCATTGAGGATTACAAATTATTCGGAGATACAATATCGTTTGACACAACATATAGGACCAATGAATACAACCTGGTATTTGGATCTTTTTGTGGTGTTAACCATCACGGTTACACAATCTTCTTTGGGAATTCGTTCATGAGCAGGGAGACAATCGAGTCATTCTCGTGGTTATTTGAGAGATTTCTAGAAGTAATGAGCAAACATCCAGTATCTATAATCACAGATGAAGATCCGGCAATCTGTGCAGCTGTTAGGATATGCTTACCACATACTGTTCATAAATTCTGCACTTGGCATATAATGGCCAAGCTTAAAAGTAAGCTTGGAAAGATTAAAGATATAAACGAAGTGCTATCTGCGTTTTCCATAGTTGTATGGAAAAGTATAACTATAAGAGAATTTGAGCAGGGTTGGTGCAAGATAATTGATCAGTATGATCTTTCATCTAATGTCTGGTTGAACGAGAAGTATAGTATAAGATTTAAATGGATTATTTTATATCTTAAGGATTTTTTTTGGGCTGGTCAGCGTAGTACACAGAGGAGTGAAAGTATGAATGCATTTTTGCAGCATCACATCACTAAACAGAACTCCTTGCTAGAATTTGTCTGTAGATTTTAAAGTGCAATTCAACGACGCAGGGAAAGAGAGAATGACCTGGATAACATGGGTGATGTTTACACTCCAAAATCAAACTTCAAATGGAAGATGGAGGTACAGATGGTTCGTATATACACCAAGTTCATATTTTATAAATTTCGATATGAATTGAACGAAGTGAAGGAACTTAATGTTCGAACGCATATGAACTCCCTGGATTACTGTCAGTATTTTGTGTCATATATTGGGAAGTCTGATGAAGAATTATGTGTTTCATCGTCAACGGAAAGCGACGTTTTTGTTTGTGAATGCAAGAATATGCAATTCTTTGGATATCCATGTAGGCACATACTTGCAGTATTGAAGATACAGAACATGGAGCGTTTGAATGAGGAATATATAATGAAAAGGTGGACAAGAACCATTAAAAAATCAGGAAAGTATCCTATTTATGTGACAGTTGCACACCAAGAAAGGTCGTCTCAGCTAAATCAATTGTGTTCTCATATTATTTCAGCTTCTGTTGAACATTATGAGGATATATTCTTATTTGCTAAAGAAAGATTAAGTGATTTATGTAGCAGCATTGATCGCATGATAAGTAACAAAACTTCGTCGAGTTCTAAAACAATGAACAATACAAATGTTCCAGATATGATTACGGAACCAGCTGTTAAAGAACCTAACGTTGCTAGAACGGAAGGAAGTGGTCGTGGTGGTAGACCTAAGGGCGTTGGCAATCGTATAAGATCGGAAACTGAAATGAGAAGAAACAGAGGCCGACAATGCAATCTTGCCTCAAATACAATGTTGGTCACGATTCCAGGAATTGTCCTAATAACAAATCTGCCAGTCATGGTAAATATTTATCATTCGTTGTTTATTAATATGTGTTTTTTTCCACTAATCTTTGTGTTTTATTGTACAGTTGAGAATGAATGAAATTAAAGTGATTTGATCAAATTTTAATAAAGATTATATTTTTGATAATTTGTTGCCACATTTTATACAGCTAATATAAACCATATTAATATTGCTTATTATTTTCCTTTTTATTCTGTCTGTGTCTGCAGGTTTCCAATCTTCTGAAAGATTCATGGATGCAAATGACCTTTGAAGTTTGGATGCTTATTAGACTTAGATTATCTATTTATATGTATGTTTGATGATTTCTGTTTTTTGATCATTTTTTGTAGAATTCAAACAATGTGTTATTTATGTTCTATCAGATCAGATTTATCCCTTGTTATTATCATATCATTGAATTTATCTATTTATGTTCTATCAGATCAGATGTATCCCTTGGTATTATCATATCATTGAATTTATCTATTTATGTTCTATCAGATCAGATGTATCCCTTGGTATTATCATAACATTGAGTATTTCAGATGTATCCCTTGGTAGTATCATAACATTGAGTAAGCCAGTTGATTATAAAGTTGGTCATAAATCATTAATGAAGATTAACAAACAATTAGTAATCAGCGTGCACCCATCATTGTGATGTTATTCTTTAATATAGGAAGTTTTTCTATTATTGGAGAACTCTAATTTTTCAATAATTAAATATCGCGTTATTATTTTACAAAACGTTATCATATTTTACAAAACGTAACAATATTTTACAACTATTTTATTTTTTGAAAGATTGAATTAAATGAAGGGTTTCTTTGATGAAAGGTTGCAACTTTCTGAAAGTTTCATTATTTTACGACTAGATTATTGGCTGAAAGTGTCCAATTGTTAACATAATTGTTTCCATACAAATTGAAATACTTTACGTAAATTTTAATGATTTTAGAAATATATAGATGATATGAAGAATAACAAACAATTAGGAATCATCGTGCACCCCTCATTGTGATGTTAATCTTTAAAGTAGAAGAAGTTTTCTATCACTGGAAAACTCTAATCTTACAAGGGAGTCTTTTCTATATAGAGGAGTTGCAATGTATCTCATATGTTTTACAAAAATATTCAATATATTACATATCACGTTATTATTTTACAAAGCGTTATCATATTTTACGAAAAGTAACACGTCCTTTCAAATTTCAGACGTCGGTTATACTGACTGTTGAATGGTTATGGGAAAGTGGAAATAATGATGACGATAGTAATTCGGATATTGGAGCAGGGTTTTCGGCAGGAGATAGTAATTTTTTGGTCCTTTCTCGAGACAAAAAGTGTCGTTTGGCATTTCTTTAATATATATAAGCGAGATATGCTCTTGTTGTCAACCTACATATCAAAGGAATGGCGACTTCCATTGTGTTCGGGCGGCAATTGGAAGGAGCAGTATTTCAACACCAGGTTCTTAAATCTGAAGCTTTATTTTTCCTTCTCGAGTCTTCAGATTCGTTGCTTGATGTGCTTATGAATGAGTTGGAGAATGAGGAGAATGAATTCATGTTCTTATATAAAAGGCTTGGGATAGTAGAGTCTAGATTCTTTGATAATGTCTATCCCTTCAAATTATTGGCAGCCAAATACAGAATGAGTCTTATTAGTCAAAGAAATTTTTTAATGCTCATTTGATTCTGGGAAAAAGTTTAGTCTTAATGATGGAAGCAAGACATGACTTCTGGAAGTACAATTTCGACATATATGAAATTATTCCGCTTATTAAATTTCAGTTCTTTAATCTGATGAACAGAATTATTTCTCTATTAATCAACCGAGTCAATTCAGATTGGGAATTATACATTAATGTTGGGAATGCTTACTTGGACTTAATGGAATACTGGTATGAACTATACCATGCGGGTGTTGGTCTCATGACTGATATTTCTATCTACCAGTTCTATTTGAAACTTTTGATTGATTTTGACTCCAGATGCAGTAATGACTATATTCAGCACTGTTCAACGCCAGATTTTGTTGACTTATTAAAGTGCTCGCTACTAAGGGAGTCAATTTATGCTCCGATTACGGAAGAAAAGGGTTCACCTGATTTATATAAATCAAAATTTATGAGAACTACTATTTCTCTTTCAAAGATATTCCAAGCCAGAAAAATATTGAATCTTTTTTCCACAATAACTCTGAGAGGGATCTGTTAGAATGGAAGCTGGAAGATGCAAAATTGAGTCTGATGGAAGTGTTTAATGCCTTATTATCCCTACAAAAAAATTTCCTGGATGCTGATGGAAGAGTGATCAATAGGAAATATACTATAATTTGGGTCATACATGTTAATTGGATGGGATATCCAATTCATAATTGGATTACTGATTGGCAAAAAAGGAAGAGGGCACTAGAAAGAGGCACTAAAAGAAAAAGGACAGAAGAAGCTGATATTATTGGGTACTTAAAGCCTGGATGACTCCTTGGCGATGAACTAAGGAAGTGCACGTATCCATTGGATACGTGAAAGTCATTATGAAGGAGGTAAATACAAGCAGGAAGAAAACCCAATTACTGGGAAGAAGATGGCTAAGCAAATGTACTCTGTGCTGGGTCTGTAAAGACCATATTCTAACTTAACAACAGATTGTATTGTAGTTACTTTTTTGTATCATCTCCTGTTCTAGATGAATCTTATATGTAATCCCCCATGAAGGGCTCCGCTTGTTCTATCATGGTTGATGAAATAAAAGGCAGGTACCTTGGCTGCAAAAACCAGGTTTTGGAAAAAGAATACAACATGTAACATATAGTCAATGCAAACATAGCTTACTCCTCAGATTTAAATGAAATGTTTGGTTCTAAAGAAGTTATAAAGAAGAAAATGTGGAAACCTACACAATTTAAGACAATTAAAGAGTACATAGTTCTGACTTAAAATAAAAAAACCCTAATATGTCATTTAGCTTTATCATTGTGTCGCCGAGTTCTCTATGTAACCACACGTCAACAACAATGAAGTTATTTCAGATCTGAATCTGTCGATATCATCGTAGGTGAAGTCCAACGCCCTTCCTTCACATAAGTACTCCATCATCTTCATCACGTAAATCACACAATCCAGACTCTGTAAAGGTTGCTGCGGGCAATCTTGCACGTAAATGATCTCCCAACCTACAAGGCAGTCATCTGGTATGCTGTCCATGAAGTACTCAGAAATCCATCCATGCTAACATGTAATTAAAAAAGAATGTTATTAACAGTCAATTAAGAAGTTTAATAAAATGTAAACTTTAATTATCTCATACCCATTTCAATACATCCTTCTTATGGAATTTTGTTCCTTCATAGAATTGTATGAAAGGAACTTTCTTGCTTTAAAATCGGTAACAAGAAGGTGCCAATGGTTTCTTGTGTGGATAACAGTGAAGATTTTATCCAACTCTGGCATGAATAATCCCTCTTTGTATAGCTCTTTAAGCTTTTCAAATTCACTTTCCGTTGCATTGACCACCAGGTTTACAAATATTGCTGAAAAAATACAAGTAATAATACTAAATTATGATGATTAAAGATATTTGAGATTAATTACATCAGTAATCATAATCTCAGCATTTGAAATATGGGTGTGAATACAAATGGGACAAGATCATTAGTTGTGCAGTATTTATGGTGCGGTACATCCATAAAATGTCGATTATCTACAATATCAAAAACAATTTGGTCATAAACAAATATAAAATGGTAGATATTATAAACATACGTACTGTATCCTCAATCATTCTTTCGTACAAGAAGTTATGAATATCCCTTCCTTTACAACTCCGATTTTCCGGAGTGAAGTATGTGGCGTTTAATCTGATGAATTTTATTTAATTAAGATTATATATCCAAAGTTAATGATTTCTACATATAAAAGATGAAATCTGTGGTAAATTACTTACTTGTCGGCAGGATCGCGAAGAAATTCTTGGATCGTTTTTTTTGTCTGTTCGGACACTTTTTCGTAACCAATGAAATCGGTTACTAGATCGCAGAGATACTGATTATTATTCAATCAATTATAGTCAAGGTTAGAAACAGTTGATATCATAATTATGATATACATAGTTGTAAATTCAATGACATAAAAGGATTTGTTTTATTTTTCAGTTGCTTACCTCACTGCATGTGTCACACTCTTGTCTTCCAATTTCCTTTTTCCCTTGCCTCTCTGCTTCTTATACAAATTTTTTTGCCTCTCTTCTTTGTTTCAATCTTTTTATTATTGAGCTCTATGCACAGTGACTTTTTCCCTCTTTTTCTTTTTGTAATAGGCTATGTGTTCTCATTTTCTGATTTTGAATGGTCACCAATGTTCAGATCGAATGAAGGCATGTCACTCTTGAGAGGTGAATCTTTTTTTGTTGTATCTTGAGATTGATACAGTGGATCTTCATCACAGATTTCAAAAATCAAATTCTGAAGTATTTCTCCGATAACTGAGTCACTAGGTTCCAAATCTCTTGCATTGACATCAGATACATTTCGTGTTGTTGCATCCATCCCTTGATCATTGTCATCAATGTCACCTTCATTTTTATTTCCAGATATATTCTCCAAAGTTTCTTCTGAATCTAATGTTTTATGACCAAGATCATTCATATCATGATCAGGAACCATTTTTATTTTTTCATTCAGCTCCGTAATCATAGTTGTCAACCTAATATTCTCCTTCTCTTCAATTCTGAATTTATTCTGATATGTTCTTCAACTTGTATCCTATATGTTTCACTTATTTCTTTGATCTTCTCTTTCAGCTCCTCTATCTCAATCGAAAATGCATCACACATACATGTTTTTTGTTTCTTTTTTTTACAATGTCTGCACTGGAAACCCAATCATCTTTTTTTTGGACAGTCATTTCTCCCAGCTGTTGCTTTCCTTTCCTTTTTAAAGCATCATCTGGTACTGGGATTGGCTGTACGATCAGAATTTCAGGTCTTATAACCGCAAAACCATCCATTGTAAACTTCTCAAAAGGAAAGACATACTCGTCTGCTCCTATCTTTACAATTTCATTTTTTTGAAGTTGTAAAGCAGGCAATATCTATATAAACAAGATAATTTATTATTGGAAAAATAATCAAATTACGAGTCATTCAGTATTTTATTAATCATCTCAAAAAGGCTTACTTGATCACAACTTATTGAAACCAATGCTCTTGAAACTCCTTTGATTGGTCCAGCCCACTTCCTTATTCGTGGCCTAAGATCTCTACTGACCACAAGATCTTTGCAGCAGTACTCCATCATCCATACCTGATACATTGGTGTTATTAATATTTTTTTTATCATTTAATAAAATATATTTTCAAAATACTCACATATAAGCAGGCAACACATCCTGTAAGGTAACCAAGAGTTACCCTTGATGAACCTGCTCTTCTCTTCTGAACTCTACTCACAACATCATCCATGTTGAATAGTATCATCCTTGCTACAGCCCCAGACCAGTTAAAGTATCTTGTATCTTCAAGTGATTCTACATAGTGTAACAAATCTTTCGGAAAAGAATATGAACTGTCTGGGAAAAGGAATGTTGCAAACATCAAAAGTATCAAGCATGTAACATAAATAGAGACAGAGTTGTCATCATCTCTATTATAGTAGTCCTCGAGTATGTTATTCAACTTCCTTCTATTGAAAATCATTCCTTCTGCAAATATTTTGTGAGATATAAAAGATTTCCATTGAAGGTGTCTTCCTCTCACTGTTATTGAAAATCCGGAGCTTGGCAGGCCCAAAATTGCCCCAACTTCTTCATCACTGAAACTCACTACCTTGTTCCCAAATCTGAAATTTTCTGCCTCCTTGGTATTGCTCAACCAACCATTGAAGATTTTTTCTTTGTATGTCAACATGGCTAATGTTAATTATTCTCCCAAAAGCTGTCTTTGACAGTAGTGCTTGTTGTTTGGGCGTGGGTCTATGGTTATCAATGAACTGAACAAAATGTTCAATGTAGCACCTATGTTGTACATAACCTTTGCCTAAAGAAGAGAAAAAATATATTGGTTTTGAAATAATCAGTGATTTTGTTCTTACAAATAAAAAACCCAATTTATATCTAAGTAAAAAAAAGTACTCATACTTCCAAAATCATCATTAAGCTTCAGAGCATCCTTATCAACATCGAATTCCTTTGTTTTGATAAATTGTAGTTGTTGTCCTTCTGTTCATACCAGTTACCAGAGATAAAATTTGTCTAAAATTGTTAAAATAGTCGTATAAAATGAAAATATACTTACTTTTGATTTGCTGCTTCGGCCGATGGATCTGGAGTTCCATCTTCGCACCTCCACTGTATTGATCTGAGTCTTCATCCCGTTCCCTCGTTGGTTCAACCAGGTTGGATTGCATCTCCTCCATCGTCGCCTGATGTCCCTCTTTTCTCCTAAGATAGTGATTTCTCGAGTGGAAGCTCTCTCCTGGATCGAATAGTTAAATGATCGCCCGCCTTGCCGTCGTCGCCCTTATGCGGTAAGTTCTTTTTGATTAATTTCAAATTAGGTTTTCTTCTAACTTTATTTTATGAATATACTTCATATGTTAATTTCCTTAAATTCGATTCATTTACTCACATAACTCTTTATTTGAATTATTGGCAATTTTGTATTTTTTGAAATTAAAAGGGAGCTCGTTTTTGGTTTTGACTAAAAATAGAAAGAATTTGAATTTTTAAATTACAAATTGATTTATCTTAATCAATGAGTAATCATTAATTTGGTAATTAATAATTATCGAGAACTTCATTTCCCCTTTTTCCTTTGCTCTTCAACCATTGGTAGCTAGCTTTTGCTGTTGAGAATCATTTCTGCTTTATCTTCTTCAAGTCTAAACAGGTCAGTATTTTATCTTCATCTACTCAATATGTTTGTTCTTCATCTTTTTTTCCTTTGTTTAAATTCCAGTATATGTTTTCATCAATCTTTATGCACAATTTTAATGTAAAAGATTCATTTTTGCGTTTAGCGTTTGATTTCTTTGAATCAGACATGTGTTTCTCGCAAAAAATTATTCATATCATCTGCAATCTCAATCTAAAGCGAAATTTTCCTGTTGTATATAAAATCACTAATTTAATTTTTCAAATCCGTAATTCAGGATTTCATACATTGTTTAGTTATCAATGCTTATGTTCTCTATTTAAAGCATCAAAAATTTCAAAGATAAAATTTTAATATGTTATATAATTCAAATTTCACCATGAGAGCATCATTGTCAGCATGTACCATGTATATCTTCCCATTTTATTTGTAGAATCGGGAACATAAAACCAAGCGGAAACTCAAATTGTAGAATAGAAGCTGAAGATGTAAACTATAACATGCTTTTGTAAAATATAGACTGATAATGTAAAATAGATGCAACATTGGCAATTACTTAATGCAAAATGTAAGAGAACTCAGTAAAATACACTCAAATCTTGTAAAATAAATTTTACATTTGTAATATATTAACATACAATTGTAAGTATAGGTGATCAGATTCTGAGAAAATAAATATACATTCCAATACGTTACGTTCATATATTAATTGAGATATACATTAACATGATAGTGTAGCCTTTTGTAAAATATACAATTTACACGTAAAATATGAAAAAGTGTTGGTAAGCTTTTTTAAAAGTTTGTAAAAAATATTGTACAGTTATCATAATGACATTGTAAAATATTTTATAAAATTGTAGTTGTCGTTTGTATCGTGTAAATTATAGATATAAAACGTAATTCAATGTTACATTTCCTTATGTCTAAATTTCTAATTATGTATATGCGTATACGAGAGTTTGCAATGTCTTTTTCAATTTCGTATTTTATTACGCAGCCGAATGTAATTTTTTTTACTTAATATGTGTAAAATATGTCTACGTCTTTTAGCATTTTTTCCGTATAAGCGGTAGATTATATGCTGTAAAATATGACATAAAGATGTAAAATAGCACAATATTTTGTAATATCATAACAGATTATCTCAAAATAAGTTGCTTTTAATCAACCGAGATTTTGCCGAAATGCTGTGTTCTTAACCATGCTTATTTGCTAAATATAGAATGATTTGTGACGTGTAATATTTCATTTAGCATTAATTTAACCATCCCTCATTTTAGGAATGTTAGTTGTCACGAAAACCACATAGTGGTTTCAATCTCCTTCGTACAATCTTCATCCCACGGCCTAAGATGAAACCTTTCCTTAATCAAGGAAAGGTGCCACCTCAATTCAAGTGCACCCTATATATATATATATATATATATATATATATATATAGGGCCCTTCCAATGAGGTGCACCTTTCCTGGGTGTACGGAAAGCCCATCACGAGATCCGTTAGATCTCGATCTAGCGGTTCTTCATCCAAAAGGGTATTTAGTCCATACATTTTCGTTTTAATTTGAATTTAATTTCGAATTTGAAATTTATTCGTCTTTATATTTTTTCCATTTTTAGCGTGTCTGATTTGGTATTTTTTGTTGCCTTTTAGTTACTGAATTTTCGTCAGCATGGTAGCATATTCGCGCAATGTAGAATAGCAGCTTTTTTTGTAAACTTCCCCTTGATATTGTAAAACTGTATCCTGCATTGTAAAATAAAAACAAAATTGGTATAATTTATATTATAATAATTGTAATTTTGATAACACTATTGTAAAAGATCATGGACGTTTTGTAAAATCTGTATGAAGATTGTAAATCCATCAGATCCTATTATATGCGTTTTTCACAAATGCCAAGCATCTTTGTAAATTTTGAATCCCTGTTGTAATTTTGCATCCTGCATTGTATAATAAGATCATAGTTAGTAAAAAAATAATATGCAATTGTAAAATACGATCTGAGATTGTAAAAAAAAACTCGGGATTGCAAAACAGTCTGAGATTGCAAAATAGTCACTTATATTGTAAAATACGATCTGGGATTGTAAAAAAACACTCGAGATTGCAAAATAGGTCATTATATTGTAAAAACCTGGGCACGCCCTCCATCTCCAGCATCCTCTCTACCCGCACCTCCTCCGCCCTTCTCCTCCACGACCCACCTCCTCCATGCACATCCTCCTCCACCCACACACCTCCGTACACGCTCTCCTTCAACCTTCTCCTCCATGATCCACCTCGCCCACAAAAAAATCAAAAAATCTATGTGGTGCATATCCGATCTAACCAAAAAAATCAAAATAACATTTTGGTTCCACAAAAAATCAAAAATCCATGTGGTGCATATCCGATCTAACCAAAAAAAATCAAAATAACATTCTGGGATTGCTTCACCGAGTGGATCAACCTGGATTACACGCCATACCTCTCTACAATCCATAGTCATGAACGCATACCGTGCCGGCCGGATCTCCAGTAGCCATGAACCGTCGAGAGACTTTCGTCCGGGATTACACGCCATAATCCATAGTCATGAATCTCGTGCAACCATCCGGATCGAGAGAGAGAGAGAGTGAGAGAGGGTGAGGAAGAGAGAGAGAGAGAGAGGAGATAATTGAGGAGAGGAGATAATTGAGGAGATATTAATTGGATTCTAAATATAGAATATGTTAAAATGACTATAATGGGTTTTTTCAACATTAAAAGTAATTAAAAATGGCCTATTAATGATAACCATCGGATTGATTGCGGATGGCTGTGATGGCGGCTTTCCTTGCACCCAGGAAAGGTGCACCTCATCTGAAATATTCTCTCTCTCTCTCTCTATATATATATATAGAGAGAGAGATGATCCTGTGAGATGGAATTTCCGTGAGTTGGTGAGATGGAAATTCTAGACCACTAGTTTTCTGTTCTCTCTCTCTTGGTTTTCTCTCTCCTAGTTGAAACTAGTGATCCAGGATTTCTCATCTCATCATCTCACAGGATCACCCCCCTCTCTCTCTATATATGGTAAAATGGGGCTACCCCCATGGGGGAGCTAACTTGGCTCCTCCAGCCCCATTTCGCACGGTTTTTTCATTTTTTTTTGAAAATTTCTTCCGCGAATTTTCATCAATGCATCCCTATATTATGTCATTAAAATTTTGTATGAAACAAAGACTACCACGACCTCCATCAGACATGGTCATTTTTAGCAATTCTGTTATCGTTAAAAAATGACTATCTGGATGGAGGCTGTAGGAGTCTTTGTTTCGCACAAAAATTTAATGACATAATATAGAGATACAGTGATGAAATTCCACAGAAGAAATTTTCAAAAAAAATAAAAAAAAATCGGGAGAAATGAGGTGGGGGGAGCCAAATTAGCTCCCCCAGGGGGCAACCCCCCATTTAACCCATATATATATATATATATATATAATATATATATATATATAGAGAGAGAGGGCCGATCCTATGATATGAGATTTTTGTGAGATGGTGAGATAGGAGATTTTGGGCCACTAGTTTTAGCCAGGAGAGAGAAACCAGGAGAGAATGTTGAAATGAGTGGTCCAGATCTCCCATCTCACCATCTCACCAAATCTCATCTCATAGGATCACTCCTATATATATATATATTATTTGAGCAGATACTGAGGTTGTCTGAGGGAGATTACATAAAAGAAAATCCCCACACATACAACACACAATTACACTTAAAATAGATTTTTTTGCAATTTTTGTTTTTTTAAGACTAGGTACAAATAAAGCATGCAATGTTGATATATTGATATTTGAAATGTAAAACCAATGCTTAACTCAATCGGAAGAAATGTCACAAAAACTTTTTGTGACAAGGATAAATAAATCTATCCAAACAATTTTTGACATTTTTTTAATGAATAAATAATAAAATAAAAGGTTTTTATCAGTTGTGCCCTGAGATATTGCAATTTCGGTTGTATCCCTCCCTTTTTGGGAATATCAGTTGTGGCCTCGACTTCTTGTCGTTCTATCATTTGTGCCCCTGGGGTTAGTAATCGCCCATCCCCAACGCAAACAGACGTTAACTTCGGGGGACATAAAGGGAATAACATTTAAAAAATAGTTTAAATGGTCATCTCCTCCACCCCCTGCCATGCTCCTCCTTAGCTACTCAACCCTCCGCCCTATGCCACCAGCGCCCCCGCCCTGTGATGCTCCTCTCCCGGCCTGTGTTGCTCCACCTCTGCTCCCGCCCTGTCTGCTGCTCCTCCGATCAATGGTTCCCCATCCTCTTCTGCCTCCCCCACCTCCCCATTCCTCTTTCTCCTACCCATCCTCCCTAGCTCCTTCATTCCCTCTCCCCTCTCCGCTCCCACCTCCTCCCCCTGGTCCCCCTCTGCCCCAGCTCCCCCCTCGTTGCCCCCACTCACCCTCTACCGCCAGCTCCTCCCCCCTTCGACCCTGGTCCCCCTCCGCTCCCTTCCTCTCCTTGCTTCCCCTGCTCACCCTCCGCCCCGCTACCCCTTTACCATCAACTCCCCCCTGCCCTCGGTATCCCTCTGCCCTTGCTCCTCACCCCGCCGCCCCATCTCCTCCACCCCCTCCCTCCTTTTGCCCCAGCTCCCCATACGTGTCCAGATCCTCCCTCCTCTGCCTCCGCTCCTCCCTCCTCAGTGTCTGCTCCTCCGCTGCAGCATCCTCTTTCCCTCTCTGCTTCCTCCTCCTCCAACCTCAAGGTTCGAGACGAAGGCAATTTGCATGATCATGGCGGGATTCCAGGCACTTCCTGTGCTATGTGTGAGCAATCCCTTCCTCATTTGCATCATCTTTGTCAAGGAGGATGCCCCCTTCCCGATCTCGAACCCGTCACCATCAGCTCCTACCCTAAGTTCTCCTACTCGACATCTAAGCTTTCCTAGAGATGGGTTGTGCTCCATCTGCCTCTGTGAGTACAGAAAAGGGAAGGTGCTTTGCATGATGCTTGAGTGCCGATACTACTTCCACGCATCGTGCGTCGACACTCGGTTTCGACTTGATGCGTCCTACCTCGTGTGCAAGTTGAGGGAGAGGAAGAGGATGAAGAGGAGGAGGTGATTGGGGGTTTGGACCGTAATGCCCCTCTTAACCTCACAATTGTTTGAAAAAAATCATGGTTAAGTTCAACTTATTGACGGCTAAAGTAACGAAGGACCACAAGTGATAGAACGACAAGAAGCCAGGTTACAAATGATATTCCCAAAAAAAAGAGTGGTATAACTAAAACTGCATAATTGATAAAAATCTTAAAGTGAAATTTTATTATTACAATTCGTGCATCATTTCAAGACCTAAACACCTAGAAAATGTGAATAAAAAAAGTTTTCTAATATTCATTACCCAAGCAAAGTACACAAAATGCTACATGAAACACATTTTTGTGTTTTTAATATTTAATTTTGAAGCTAATAAAAATGTACAAGATTTTTGTATTTTTTAGCTCTTTTATGAACTACAGGCAATTGATTGAATATCTTTTTATATGAGATGTAATTCTATAATACTCCTACTGTGATCTTTTAAGAAAGTTTCGATGAAAAATGAATTTAGTATGAATTAAATATCGGTAAAACTAATTTTGAATATTTTATTAACAAAAATATCATAATATTATAATGTGCAAATCCATATATTTACAGATAATTTGTGAACCAATGCACACAAAAATGTTTTCAA